>JAUTBZ010144806.1:0-12381 GCA_032361785.1 Lepetodrilus galriftensis
AGGTTTTCCGACTCCAGACAAAAACGTCGGAAACTGAGATAGGCATGATGGAACAGCCGCTCTGAAATACAGAAATTTGCCAGAGTTACCATAGTTACAGTTAAGTGCTGGTTTAACCTTCTAACCAATCAATAGACACAAATCAGAGATCTAATGTAGAGCAGTGATGTGGATTCATTTATAGTTTGGCATGAAATGCATTGACCCCCCTATTTCGTAGATTATCTCGGTAAATAGTGAATGAGTGAATATGGAGTTTAATGTCGCTGCGGGAATCTTTCACCATGGATTTGCGACAAAGTTTCCAATAGACATAATCATGGTAACATTGTAGTTACTGTCAAGTCCATTTTCTGCAGCAAACTTCTTGACTTCAGGTCTGCGGTAAAATGTGTTGATAGTTCGAAGTAGATCCTCTGAAAATAATAATATTGTACATGTTGTGAAATTGTTCACCAAATGCTTGCAGAAACAAGTGTTACCAATTATTGATCATAAGGTACAGTTCTTTCAAAGTGAAATTAATACGCTAAGTTCCTGATATAATCATTAATTTCATGAGGGAGAGATAATCTGTAATCATGAATGGAAATAAGTTATTGTTAATATATCATGTTTATTGTCCATAATGAATTCTAAGTGTAGAAAATTAGTCAAAATTACAAGATTAAGTTACCATGTTTATACAAGTACAGGGCTCGACAGTAAGGATAGTCCGCCTGCCTGGGACAGGTATTATCCACAGGCGGACAAATGAAATAACCTAGATTAACAAGCCCTTTTCACAGTAGTTACATATCCGACAGGACACAGGGACAGGTGCCTCAAAAGGTTAATGACTTCATAACCACTGTCCACCTCATGTCATGACCAGTGTTACTCATCACTCCATGATGTCATAATGGGTAAGATTAGCATTTAGATTTAACTGACAAATGGAAAATTTACAAATTTTCTGAAACCAACCAATCGGGAAAAAAAGTTGTCATGGTGTATATTATATTCCAGCTCCACATACAGTGTTCGAAATAATGAAAATAATTAGGGGGGTCATTCTCCATAGGCCCAATGTTAAAGATTCTCCATAGGCCCAATGTTAAAGGTGGTCAAATCTGTAATTTTCAGGGGGTCACACAGATACCTTTAACAGTGCAGATTTTCAAATGACCCCCGGATCCCCTATTAATTCAAACACTGTCATACATACAGTATACGGACAGTAAGTCTCATGCAGTGACACCAGAGATATTGGATTAGATACTTACTAATGAAACTCTATATGGCAAGGTTTGAAAATGAAACTATCGGCTTTAATACAAATATTCTAACCATATAACAAATGTAAATCATGAAAATGTAGACCATACTTTGGGAATATCGTATGCTACTATCGTCAGTCAATGCGAATTTGCATTTATATGCTTGACTAGTTTATGTCACCTGATTTTGAATGAATTTCGGGCTATCTTGTGTCAACTTACAGTCCCTATACCTCACACATATGATGCTACAGGCATGACTTAAAATGTTAAACTATCTAGGTCTACTCATCAAGTTGATCAACAGCTGATCAAAGCTACTATTGCTATCTATTCTGAAGTATTCAGTTTATCACCTTTCTTCAAACTTCCTGTCAACTCTGCACCCACATTGATATCATCAGTGTTATTTGCTGCTCTCAATGGGAGAGGATGAAACAGTGAGCTAATGTCTTTATCTTTGCCTGACGACTTGTTTCTTTTGCACAAAACAAAAGCAGACGATGGCAAGTGTAGTTTTAGAGATTGTTTGGATAAAATCCCTTTCCTCAAGAATCTTAGACATTGTCCGGCGTTGGTTCTCACAGATAGTGCCATTAGGAACGGTCACATTCACATTTAGCTAAGTTATGTAACGTTAATCCGTTGTAAACAGCTGATAAACAAATGATATTTTCATGACGAAATGTGGGAAAAGTGTGATCGCTGTGGGCGCTGACATTTTGACTGATGCATTTCGGGAAATGAGAAAACACCAAGGAAAAACAAACACGTTAGAAAAAATGATTTCAGAGTAATAATTTTAGAATATTGAACCATCAATAGTTCTTACAAAAGTCTTCATAAAAATAAACTGTTAAGACTGGTTCTTGGTAGGAACGCTGCGCGGAACATATTATAGAAGGTGCCCAGTCTATAACCTAAATATCGGAAATAAACGGAAATTACCGATGTGATTTCGAATGGTGGAGCGGCAAGGAAATGAATGCCAGATTGTAAACAAGACATTTATTTTGCCTATACAATGGTATCTCAGGTATATCCACGCCCCTTTGCGATAACTTATCTTAAGGGAAATTATTCTTGTAGATAACCAATGCAAATTTACTCCCGATGCCCACTAGGCTAACATTATACACATTCAATTTTCCTGGCAAGTTCGGGCTTGTTCACAAAAATAGACACACAAAGTAGATTGTTTTGAAACTACAAGTGAAGCAACGCCGCGCGGAAGGCATCTCTGCATATTGACAACGATGCAAATATACAACATGGACTGTTTTTTAAATTAAATATTTCTAGGACATGAAATAATCTAGATTTCCTTTTGTGGATTTTGTTGAAAATGTGAGTAGATTTATGAAAGCTGTTGATCGATTAGATAGACGTCAATAGAAATGTCCACGCTGTAACATATGAAACAGACTGGTACTGTAATGGGCACTGTAACCAGGTGCCAATCTTCTTTTGATTATCATTAACACCAGTTTTATGCATAAATATGCCAACGTTGATCCTGCTGTTACAACTGTTAAAACGAATCGCATCCCATAAAATTGAAATTCATTAAATATTAAAAATCACAGGGTCAATAATTATTCGTGCTTGCTAAACACAGGGTTTCCCCGAACGCGCAATCCTGCATCCCTTACGCAATAAATGCAATTTTAGATGCATGAATATTCTGCTATGCGTCCTCCTGGACGCACCTCATTAAAAATAAATGCGCTTTTTCAGTGTCTGTACTGTGGCTATGCAGCCACCATTCTTGGTCCATGTGGTCTGTTTACATATGTAGTCAGTACCAGCCGGTGCTAGCAGAATTACTGCAACATTTAGCGCTATGGATGTTGTGGGTTTCCTCTCGCACTAATAAACTGACAAACAATCTTTAAATCAGCTCTAAATCCCAATTAAAAAATCAATTAAAAACAAAATCACTTTAGTTTTTGTTATGTTTGGTTCTCCAGTGCGGATTTTTCACAATTATTTGTCTGCAGATATCCAGTCGCCAACAGGGGTATGACACCAGAAGGGTAATCTAATGTGATTCTCCTTTAACCCTCTCCCTGCTGAAAGCAACCGGAAATGCCCTAAATAGCTGTGGCTGTACCTAATCCAGCAGGGAGAGGGTTAAGTATTAATATGTATTATTGATAGTATTAAATGTACAATGTTATCTGTCTGTGTAGGCCGACACCTCCGAGTGGTATGCACTGACGGAGGATTCAGAGACGGACGAGGACTGGAATCCCGCGACGGACGAGTATGACTCCAGCTCGAAGAACATCTCTAGGAAACATCGCGACCCGACTGATGCCTCGTTGAGTCAGTGCTCTCTGCAGCACAGTTGGACATCGCTGACGGTGAGCGACTCGCGCCACCACACCCAACTCAGTCAGTACTCACTAGCCGACAGTCAGACGTCACAGGACGGTGGCAGGATGGACAAACCAGCTGGAAATAGAGTGGAAGTGGAGAGACTTAATTTACAGGTACGGATTAACTCATGCATAGTAAATGAGGTGTAAAATATGCTAAGTACCGTAGTACTATGCACTGGATTATTATGACCTGACATTTTTTTCAATATTAATGATTTGTCAATTAAAATATTTTCTGCAATTCGGTGGCAATGTGGATTGTTCAATGATCATGTTCAAGTTTTATGCTATGTACCGTGATTATTCTAATAATTCGAACAGGGGAAAATATTTACGTTAGTAGATTATTAGGAAAATAGGAAAATTGAAAATGTTCAGTGTTCATATAATTAGGGACAGCCAAATTAAAATACCACATACTGGTATGGTTGTAAATAAAATTGTTTAATAAATGAATGATTCAATAAATAAAACGAAATAAGACAAACAAATTAACGACTGTATTCTAATGATTAGTCGTCGCCTATGGGTGAAAGATTCCCGCAGCGACGTTAAACTCCATATTCACTCACTCACTCACGTTAAACATTAATTCAATCAATCTAATGATTAGAAATTAGGATTTACATTTAAAAAAATAATTTTTAGGGTCAGAAATAAATAAATTTTGGTAATTAATTTAGGTAACTATATAGAGGGTTCAAATTATTAGAGTAATTAGTAATTACGGTAGCTTGAGTCTGGTTTACCAGGAGTGCGTTCAAAGACATAAGCGCTGAGTAAGCCACTTAGCTAAACTGGTTGCCTGTCCCATGTACGGTTTATACAACTCTTGAGACAGTGGCTAGTTTGGTAAGCCGCTTGCGTCTTTGAACGGACCCCTGGTGTGAGTTTGAAAATTCAATACATTGCATTTCATATGACATTTTCCGAACTATAATAACACATACATCATGAACCAGTGTTTTTAGATACCCACACTTGAAATAAGGATCGTGCTAATTTCATATACCATCAGACCATAACTTAGTATTCACAGGATGACAAGTAGAACGTAGAATGCTATCCAAGTTGTAAGTTAACCACCATGTTTTATCTGTCAGTTTGAGAACCTGGTGGCAGACGACAGTCAAGAAGGGGACTCAACTCAACTGTCGTCATCATCTGACCAGCAGGAGGGAACGTCCACTGATGACCCCTGGAGGTCAACCACCGAAACCTCAGATGGTATATACTCGTATTGTGTTTGTAAAGCACTAGTGTCCCTCGTGAAATACCTTTATTTGCACTCGCTGAAGATAATGCAATAAAAATATTTCACACGGGACGTAAAGTTGATATTAAATAGAACATTGTGTAATATCTTCTATAAATCAAATCATTGACATGAACTTGAAATTTTCGTGACCCACTGACTTCCTGTATTGTAGGACCCAGCATGAGTGAGCTCCCCTTGGAGAGGCACAAAGCGGGGGCAGAGGACACGGAACAGACGGCGACGGAGGACGACAGCAGTGTCTGCGAGGAGTTCCTCAACACTGCCATCTCCGAGGTCTCCAAGGACTTCATCTCCGGTAACACGCTGTACCCACTGCAGCCCGGTGACAGTGACCTCTCCTCCGACGACCAGAAGGTCATGCACAAGTCCTTGGAAGGGAAGTACACGGAGACCATCGTCAGCATGTCCGACAGCGACTGGTGCGTTACCGAGTCCGACACCAACAGTCCGCCGGGAGATCGGGGCAAGGGGGACTACTCTACTAACTCTGTGACGTCGTTCTCTCCTCCTTTGTCCAGCACTGTTCTGACCCACAGCAGCGGCTCAGCTAAACCTGTTCATGGGTTGTCCATGATCCAGGAGGTGTCTGCGGAAAATACTGCCAGTTTTAGAGAAATCCCGACAGATAGATCGTCTGTGTCGAGTGTTAACTACTCCAGGGGCAGTTTTCTTGGGAGAGATCATGAACGCCATCTAGATCTGATGAACACAAGGCCCGGATTGTCATCTGACGGTTCAAAGTTTTCCAGGAATGTTGGTGATAGGGGAGATGACTCTGGGTACAAGGAGTTGGACAAGGAAAGCTGTAGAGGTTCTGCTTTCAGTGCGTCGACATCTCACACTACAGAGAGGACGTCAGATGTTACCCGATCGTCTGGCCAGTCCATAGGAAGCACGAGGTCTGAGAATACCACGTCGGCCAGAGATGAAGTGCTTCTAAGACTGAACAATATCCCAAGCACCTTTGACTTGAAGAGAAGATCCGAGATGATTTTAGACAAGACTTTATCAAATTTAAATCTGAAGCCGTCGTACGAAGGGAGGAGCTCCTTCCCTCTGGCGTCAAGTAGCTGTACAGATGAAGATAAAAGACATTCCCTTAGTCTACTGGGAACAGAGTTATCCAAGACGACATCAAGATCCGCTCAGTCATATCACGGTGAAGACTTTACGAAGTCGACAAAGTCGGTCGGCTCAGATAGCAGTCGCTCGACAGGGAGTAATATTGAAGTTGCCAGCCTCATGGCAAGAAGTGGAAGCTCTGTTGAAACCACCATACCAGGAGGAGATATCTTGTTAGAGTCGAGAGCTGAAATGTCAAGAAATCAAAAACAACTGGAGTCGGAGATCCTGGATATGGATTCAAGAGTTGACCGTATTCTGGCCGAGACTGCCAGTGTTGGCCAATATGCCTTTCATAATAGAAATAGGAACTGCCACGTGGATTCGGATGACATGTTGTCCCGTGATAGTCCTCCTCCTCTTCCTCCTCCTCCTCCTCCACCTTCCGCGAGCAGCCATCCTTCCCTTCCTCACCAGCCCCTTCCACCTCCGCCGGAACATCTACCTGAGTCCCGCCACTCGGAGCAGGGGCCAGCCAGTCTGGACTACATGAGGCTGCAGCGAGACCTTCAAGAGATCCAGAACAGTTTACATAAAAACCTGGACTTTGGGGACTCTGGGAACGAATCTGTTCCCTCGAGTGACGCGGAGAGAGATCGGCTGGACAGGACTCCTGTGGGGTCGGAGACCGGCAGCGAGATCGTTCCCAGCACCACCACCACTCCCGACCGCGCGGACAGGAGCCACCGTCTGCTATGGGACTATGGGGCAGACATAGCTCAACCCGGCCGGTTCACGACTCACGACACGGATGCCACGGACACGGACACATCCGAGGGTCGGCGAGGTCCGGGGATAAATCGAGCTGAAGTTGCGGAGAATGCCGCCAAGAGACATCTGTATAATTCAGACGGTGAGGAGACCCTCACCTCGACCAGCAGCACTAAGATGGAGGCTGGCCGCGCTGTCGGAACTGACGACGAGCAACAGAGGAGCGAAACATCCACCCCGACTGGGCGGAATGTCGACCAGATCCTCGAAAACTTCCGTGCTCAGCGGTCCATGCTGGAGTCGAACTACTTACATTCCATGTCGGGTCAAGTGCCTGGCATCTTGCATCGCGCTCATCCAGATCCAGAAGACGAGAAGGACATGCTTCACAGACTGGCTCGCAGTCCGGCTCGCAGTCCGCAGTCTCATTACAGCTTCAGCGATTCCTCTCCCAACACCTCCAGCAGGAGTCTCGTCGTCAGCGAGTCCGACGTCAGGCGGAAGCTGGAGATGTCCGGGCTGAGTTCTCCGGACAGAAGCAGAACCCTCGGCCTGTCTTCCTTCACGGAGTACGCGACCCCGAAGAAGGTCACTAATCCGTTCCTGGCTTCCTGTAGTGCCAAGAACTTCCTGTATCAGCAGCTGGATGATATGTCCAACAAGACGTTCAACCACAGCATCGAGCTCCGCACTCCACTGCGGCCTATCATCGACTGCTACCCAATGTACCGGTACACCCAGTCTCCCCCAGGTCAGGAACCGACCGAGACTGGTCAGAACCAGACCAACAACTCTAACACAGGCATTCCTGACAGGTAAGTTATACATTATGCAGAACAAATCTTTATTATACACAGAATGTTTCATCATTTTCAATATCAAATGGAATTTCTTGCGTTAATAATCAATTGATAGTTCTCATCTGATGGTACAAAATATTGTCATCTCTGTTGATAAGATCAGGCCCCGAGATATTTCGTAACCTTGGGGCCAGATTGACGATTAGTTTTTTTATATGGCCAGTATACATACTATATCTGTAAGACTGTTAAAGTCCGAAGCTATGCTAGATAACATAGTACACACTGTTGCTGGTTTGACAGAGGCCAGCCAGAAGGGGTCTCTCCTGAAGGCTCCGACCCCCAGCGTAGTCAGTCCCTGGTCCAGTCGACCAGCACAGAGTCTACTCAGTCCAACACCGACAGACGTGAAGCCTCTACCTCCAGGTGGGTCATACTCAGAGGTCATTTCCTGTTGACTTCTCTTGAGGCCATTTCCTGTCTTGACCTCTCTCAAAAGGTCATTTATACCTCTACAAGCCATTTTCTATCTAGAACAATTTCAGTATAATTAATACCTTGTTAAGCAACATTTTGATGTTTGATCCTTAGCGTGAAAGTTTCTGTTGTCCACTAAGAGTATGACATACCTGGATGACATTTACCTTTCGGCGTATGTTGTTGTTGTTTGAAAATAACTTGTTTGATGGCCTGAATTACGCAATTCATAATTGAAGCGAGATGTAAGTGTTGACGTTGATTTACGTTACAGGATGGCTGCGGGTGTTGAGGGCGGACTGGCAGAGAGACGCAGTCCGGACAGTCAGACAATGAGGGACCTTGACCTTGGAGCAGGACAGCAGCAGTTGCGACCTTACAGGTCAGTTCACATTGATCATTCATTTCAGTGTGTTTACGCTGACAGAATTGTAGGTATAAAACCATGCTTCTTAATCTTACTATTATTTGTTCAAGCCTGACACCTGACTATTATTTTGTTCCCACATCCCTGTATAAAATTTGAGCTTGAGCAATAAATCATTCTCAAAAAGTTTCATAATCACAGGACCTGGTTAAAAATTCTGTTTATTGCTTTTATTAATGTTATTCTTCTGGATTCAACTGTTTAGGAGAGAATGTAACTTGTACGTGCTAGCTACATGTCATGACTGTATTACAGGCCCGCGGGGAGTCGAGACATGTACTACACCGAGAGCGACACGGGCTCCGTAGCTGACAGCATCACCACGCTGGAGAGCACGCATACAGGTGAGTGGTCTCCCTTGGCTGGATCTCCTTCACCAAACAATATACAGCTGCAACATAGAATACATATCGTTATGTATTGCTACAGAAGCCGTTCAGCCAGCACGCGTAGCAATACGTATTAATACTTTTCACTATGGGTCTGGAGGCCGTGCGCTGTGTAGGAAAAGCAATACGCACAAAGCCGTTCAACGAGCAATACATGTAGGGATACATGTATTGTATTCATATATTCTATCTTGAACGCACCCCTGATATCACACTTGATTTGAACTCTTAAATGTTGATGATCCATTGTTTCTTTTTTAGCTGTTGCAATTCAATAAATTGCTCTATATTTTACAATTCATCATTCTGTGTATGCTTTGCAATGTAGAGAAACGTTTCCCTAAAACTGGTTGTATTGACTGCGCAGGTTCTGATGACGCCATTGCACCGTACTTCCCCCATCACGTGCTGGGTTCCCGCACCGACCTCCACACCGAGACCCACACTGACCTCCGCACTGACCTCCCCAGTGACCCCATACCTCGCAAATCTCAGAGCATGCATCTGGAGCTGGCGCTCTCCACCATAGAGGAGAAATCTGTCACGGTACGATTCTTCCTCCAGGTTTCAGAAACTTTTCTTAAGATGGGTTGAAAGATTCCCACTGTGTAAATGATAATTTACTTTCAAGATATTGGTCCTTTTATAATATATTTTTAATCAAAGATATGACAATTACGATTTAAATATTTTGTCTAACGTCTCACCTCAATTTGAGTGATATAAGTCAAGATAATAAAGAGTGAAAAACGAATATTTGACTAATTGGATTACCTAAATGATTCCTTCATTGACAAGCAGCGCTTATTTTTATGAAAATATTGATAACTGTGAATGGCGATGGAATTGATGTTAATCTTTCATTGTCATTTGAATTTTCAACAGTGAAAAATTGTACAATTAGGTAGACTTGTGAACTACCATGAATGTGAGGAAAACGGATGTCAAAGGTAATATTTGTAACATAATTCATATTTCAGGATGACAAAGACAGACCACCCGCAGACAAGAACGAGGAAGAATTCCGTGTTCGCGGAGCAGGTGCTGGTGCAGCTCGGACTTCAGACGGACAGATGGACCTCCGCGATGGATGGACATCGGGATACGCGTCCACGCAGGCAGTCCACGGAGAAGGAAGCGGCTCTAACGGGGAGATGAGAAGTCAAAGAGAGCCCGAAGCTTCAAAGTCCAGAGACAGCGACGTGCATTCCAGCGAAATCCGACGTTTTGTAGACAGTGGTTTCTCAGCGACGGACGTGCGACTTGAAGACAACGGATCACAGTTGCACGAGATACAGCGACGAGAGGATCAGGCAGCATTGAGGGACATGAGACAGGGCATCGAAGGCGAGCGTTTTAGCTCAAGGGAGAGAAGTCCACAGGAAGGTTACGACAGACAGAGAGACTGGGAAGTCGTTGGGGCCAGACAGGGTCAGACAGAAGACAGATCGACAGAAGACAGATCGACAGAAGGTAGGATGAAGTCTGTGGATACTGAGGAATACTGGTCAAATGGAGATAACCGCCGGGCGGCAGACTACACGGCAGTGTACAGGTCGAAGGAGGCCATGTTGGCCCGGGAGGAGACGCTGAGAGCAGCACGGAGAGTTCTGGAGGAGTCTGACACCCGCGAGATGGAGAGGAAGAGGGAGAGTATGTCAAGGGAGAGCGTTCAGCCCAGTCACACACTCGCGGGACAAAACCTCGACAGTGGAATAGTGTTGTCCATAGTAAGATCCACGGACCAATATCAGTCTAGTCGGGACGAGGAGCCGGGTCCAAGTGTCGACACCAGGACGGCTTCAGGTCCGGGGATGGAGGAACAGCGAGACCTTTCTCCCAGGAACATGCCCAGAAGGTTGAGGTCAAGGCCATCTGGCGACTTCCTTGAACAGCGGGAACAGTCACCACCTTTGCCAGATCCTGAGGCTTCCCCGATACAACACCACTCCGTGCTGCGAGAGTCGCAGAGGCCGTCCGATCCTCGACACTCTACAGTTGTGGACTCCCCTATGGACGCTCTGAATGGCGGGAGTCCCGAGAGACAGGAACAGAGAGAGAGGTAACAGTTGCTGGCTGCTCCTTTAACTGTAAAACACAGGAATACTGTTAAATTTATGCTAGAACTTTCGCCATGGAAGTTGTTCGATCAAAATTGTATTATCGAAATTTATGATACACATGCTGTTCAGCATTCATTATGTTCTGTAGGTTGTATATGATGTCATAGTCCATGCTGTTCTACAGTTTAACTCTATGCTGATACACATACCTGTGTTTGCAGTGTGCCGCGAGATGAGAACGAGAACGGTCAGATGAGGATGGGGAAAGATGGCCGACCAAGGTCATCCGATCGCAAGGACAGCAGACAGAGAATGGAGCAGAATCGCATCGCACGGTCAGTTGCATTGTAGTCGTTTGTCAGAGTGACCTGGGAATGTCTAGTGGTTCACATCAGGAATCTGTAATAGTATGTGACATACAACTAATAATCGTTATGAAAAATAATTAATAGCCTGAAATGTTAATGTATATCCAAAACTGAACAACAATGTTAGGAAATGTAGATTAAAGGACATCTCCAGTGCCAGGACATGTTTCTTCTAATGTCTAGTTTAGCATTTTTTAGAACGTTATTAGCAAAAAAAAATGTTCAAATATGAATAGTATTGGTAGAAAACCTTCTTGAATTACGAAAACTAGGATTTTATATGTTACTGTATTATATATGTTGTCTGTTACAAATATGTTCATTTTCCCTCCAGACCACCATGTCTCTTCTCAAAGTCACCTTTGTCGTTGCCTTGATCCTAGGGTAAGATGAACCATGTCTGCTTCCGTTAATGTTACACTCTTCTACGACTAAATAAGCTACGTTTATTCAAGGATATAAGGTACACATTATATCAAGTTACCCAACTAAAGTATTCTAGCACATTACGTTTATTCTTCGATAGACTAATATATTAATTATCCTGTGCATACCTCCCACCAGAGTGGCGAGTGGAAGCAGCCTGTTCAACATGGTGGACGTCAACGGAGATGGCCAGCTGGACAGCGTAGAGTTGAGCAACTTGGTTCCCTCGTTTGACGGCAACAGTAAGTGTCTATTATCGCTGTACCGCGATACATAGGATTTGTTGTATAGGCCTACAGGCTCTTTATTCAATAATAAGTCCAATTCCTTGATATTAATGGTATGGGCGGAACACGTAAACTAAAGTTTCCCATATTGGCCAAGCGATGTAGCTACGTTTTACAACGGTGGAGGCCACGGGATATGCTACCGCCTTGGAGTTGGAGGCCACGTGATATGCTACCGTCTCGTACACCACGTGATATGTAATAGCGGCTGCAAGGTGTCCTCTCATTTTGCCTACATCTCATTCTGCCTACACCCTTATGTAAACATGTTATTGTCAACTGGAGGCTTAGTTCTGCTTGGTTGGTTATGCGTTAAGTACCTTGTACACTTTTCAATAATGAACTGGTCCAGGTTTAATGATAATACGACGAGGATATCTGCCTAATGT
>JAUTBZ010144817.1:0-12381 GCA_032361785.1 Lepetodrilus galriftensis
ACTACTACTACTACTACTACTACTACTACTACTACTACTACTACTAATAATAATAATAATAATTAATAATAATAATAATAATAATAATAATAATAATAATAATAATAAAATAATAATAATAATTAATAATAATAATAATAATAATAATAATAATAATAATAATAATAATATTATATTATTTTTTAATTGGGGTTTAGTCACTTTCTAGATTCTTTCACTAATTAAAAAAACATTCCACATTCAAAAGCATACTCATAGTAACATTATTACTCCAATCAATGGATCAATGTGTTCTCATTCACCTTCTCAACTCCCTGTGGAGTATACAACACAGTGAACCCATGCTACCTTTCAAGGCACTAGAAGGTTATCAAATGAGCCACCGAGCTGATTACTAAAGTTAAGATCTGTATGTTAAAATACACGTACAGTACTGCGAATGCCGACACAGTTCACTATCTGTATAAACATGTAAGTTTCAAAATATCTACATTCCAGTTAGGCAGGGGTTCTGGCCAAGAACTAATACATCTCTGTACTAAGTGAGGCGGCGTTCAAACAGGTTTGCCGTAAGTCAAGGAATGTAATTAGTTTGAAGAATGTCAGATTGACAGAAACATCTTAATTTGTTCTCATATTCTTTCAGTGTTGACTGGGTAACTGAAGTTACCATAAATATTTAGTGATCCATATAGATAGTAGATACCGCCGACTTCTCGTACATTTATCTTCTTTCATTCATCTAGTTTAGTTCATTCCTTGATCTCTGTATTCATGTTATTTGTTTTCATTAATTAATGTAGTTAATAAGTGAAATAATCTTGAAAGTGGCTCTAAACCCCAATGTATTTTTTACAACTTTTTTTATTGTATTAATTTATTCATCATTCATTCATTCTTCTATCATTAACCCCCTCAATGCTGGAAGCAACCAGAGATGCCCAAAATGACATTCCTATGCCTAATCCAGCAGGCAGAAGGGTTAATACAGTGATTACTTGTGGATCTCATTGAACCACCTAGTTATTGTGGGTTATCCTCCCTCCAAAATCAGACCACTACCATGTCAGATAGTACTGCATAACGGTACATGATTTGATGTAATGATTGGGGATTTGTTGGATAATGATTGGGGATTGGTTGAATTGGGCAATGATTAGAAAATAATTGTAGATAATGATTGAGGAATGTTTAGCAATTATAATATTAAGAAATATATGTGAATGTAGGGATCGGTATTAACACTAGCTTGGTACTCTGGGGCTATTTCTCCCAATCATTAACCCCCTCAATGCCGGAAGCAACCAGAGACGCCCCAAATAATATCCTAATGCTAGTAGAAATTCATAACATTTGTTATTTGTATAACTATTTGGGATACATGTAGTAGGTTTTAAAGTTAGTTTCTATCACTGGGAAATATTGGGGAATAATGGAAGAATGGTTATGGAATTATTGTAAAATGATTGAAGAATGATTGGCGTGTGATTAGCGAATTGATTGTAGAATGATTGGGGATTATACCGCAGACATAAAGTAATCCTCCGTGTACAACTTGGCTTAGCCGACATCTCGGAGAACGCTTGAAGTCGCCATTCAGAGGTAGATCTCAGCTTCAGATTTACTTACCAAATGATTGATAGCATTTTAATTTCATTACAGAACAATAGCGCCAGCTGTCTGACAGGTAATAAAATTCTAATTAGCTCCAGGTTAGGTAGTCTTCCCCTACCCCCACCCAGCTCAGAGGTACCGGATACCCCAGAACTGTAGAGACCCCAGAACTGTGGATACCCTAGAACTGTGGATACCCTGGTGTCCACCTCAAAGAACTACCAGCTATCTGTACAAAGATCGGCGTGGAGCATCACGTCCCGCATACACTGGGTCGGAGGAAACGCGAGCCCACCTCTGTAGGAGGGTTCCTTTAGAAGTGTGCGGTGTTACTTGGTAGACCGCGATGTCCCGCGGTCAACTTGAATGGGTATTGCCACCCAGGCAATATTCAGATATTTTCCTCTGACAAAAAGTCATCCTGTCACTGGTATTGTGCAAGAGACAAATTAATGGCACGTGAGGTTTATTTGATAAATATCTGTAGACGGAGATGGAAATGTTGCTAATATACGTCTGCTGAGGGCCAAAGAGGGCCACCATGGAGATAGCTGGAGATATGAGATAGCTGGATATATGAGATATCTGGAGATATGATCTGCGAGGTGTCGTGGTGTCATAACTGTTTAACAGAATAGCAGAAACACCTAGAGACTGGGTAGTGAACATAACGTGGTGGTGAGGGTTAAGAAGTGACATGGATTGTGAGGTGAGATATATATTCCACCGACCTGGACCTGGACCTGGACTTGTGGTATATTCACTGGACCCGGACCCCAAACCAGGAAATCTGATTGGCTGATGATACTGGTATCCAAAATATGAATAAAATATATTCCTAACTCCAACCCCAAACCTAACCCTAACCATGCGAGTCAATCAAATGCAAACAATTGGGTCCGGGTCCAAGGATTAGATCGCAAGCGTGAGTCCGTGGAATAGGTATACCCCCCACCAGATTGTGATTACAAGTACCTATATAGTAATGAATGATGATGGTTTGGATTACTGCCCAATAATGAGTGACAATGATTCTGATTATTGCCCAGTGATGATTGTCAAGGATTGTGAATGTCACCCAGTTGTGCTTGATGATGATTGTCTCCTCAGAAACATGTGCAAAAATAAAAACAAAATAGTTAGAAAGAATTCTTATCATGCGGAAGTGTATATTATTTACCAACAAACATCAATGTATCATTCCATTTGAAAGGAAATATTTCTGAACCATGATATCTCATCTTTGTGTGACAAAATCCGAGTGACACAAAATGCCTGTAAAGATTCCAGTTTTTGTATCAAATCTCCTACCTGTCAGAGGTGTGATGGACATTTATTATAATACACAGTCAGGGCTTCATGTGAAATTGAGAGGCAAGTGGTCAAGCATTATTAATCTGTATTTAGTACATTTTCAGGAAGGGGACATCTCTTGTTACTTTCATAGGTAGTTTGTTTCTTGTTGGTCGCCATGGTAATGTGAACATGGCAATGCATGGATGGTTTTCTTTGAGATATGTCATGGCTAGACTGTCCATGACTATTATTTGTGATATGTCTTATGATAATAAACAAACACAGCAACCTGCTTTTGCTACATATTTGCTATGGCCTTGATTGTCACCAGTCTCCACATTCCCAATCTCATTAAAATCAGATCGCGAGTATCACATATCTGTTTGAGCGTTAGTTACGGATCTTATTTTAATGAGACTGCCACATTCCTGAAAACACACATGTCCTTTAAAATATATTTTTTTAAATCATTAAAAATATTATATTGATATTAGAATGGTAACTTTGGGATGTGAATGAATCATAAAATAATTGTTGGTGGTATAATTGTGAATACTCACCAGTGAATATAGATAGCAAAATAATATCACTTAAGAATGGTTACTGACATTGATTTTACTGCTTTTGATAAACACACAAATCTCAGTAATACATTGAAGCTAAATTTAAACCCAATCATAAGAACCCATTATTTGAAAATTGTCAAGTAAAACTGTTACAAACCATATTGTAGATTCTTCAGGAGCTCTTACAAATTATGTAGATCTAAAATATAGAAAAGAAAATCTATCTATTACCTTTCAAAAAATCATTTTCCATCAGTATTAAAAGTTCAGTTGATAAAATATATCACCTTGTCAAATCCCTTAAATAGTTTTTTTCATATGAAGTATATTATTCAAATGTAACTAGGAAAGTAGTTATAATGTCATAGTGATTATTATCAGATATATCCTGAGGATACTTCCATACTCATAGACATTCCTTATACAGATATTTACGGAAAAAATGACATTAGCCGACATGAAACAATTTTCACCTGTATTCATTTCAATCTTCGATATCCTGTTCACCTGCAGGTGAATGCTGGGCCATCGCTGGGCCATTGCTGGGCCATTTCTGGGCCATTGACACCACAGGTATATCAAGCTGGTTAGGTTACAGGCTTGTCACCTTGCATTAGGTCCAATAAACAAATTGCAGAGGATCATACATTGATATTCCTGTCTGTGCAAATAGATATAGTTGATGGGGGATTGTAAGAGTTAACCCCCTCCCTCCTGGAGTATGCACAGGTACAGCTCTTTAGGACATATATCTGGTTGCCTTCAGCATGGAGAGGGTTAAAGCCCCAAACACCTCCTGGGATTAAAACAGCATTTCCACTGGCTTAGAAGTTGGGTTAAATAGCTTTTATTTTAGTTTGCCTGTTCTTAGAGGGTTGTAAAATATTAAATCTGTTAAGCATGTTAATACATTATAGTAGACTGAGCTCAAGCTGTGAGCAGTGTTAAGACTTGAAAATTAAAAAAATATTAAGTGCTACGTTCATGTGTGCGAAAGAATCTTGAAAACAGCTTTAACCATCTCACTGCTGGAGGCAACCAGAGAAGCCATAAAGAGCAGTATGTGTGCCTAATCCAGCAGGGAGAGGGTTAAACCACAATTAAAAATAATTTAAATAAATACATATTCATACACCTGTTGATGAATTTAGCTGATAAATCATAAATATGCTTTATTGGTTGCCAAAATTGTTTACAGATGATTAATAGTATTTCACAAATGGTTAATAGTATATCATGTGATAGTGCATCTATTGATGCTAATATATCCTCCATAATACTGATGATATCTACCATGGTACTGCTGATATATCGGTCCTTCATAGTACTGATGATAATATTATGTTGTACTTTTAGTATGTTCTCTATTACTGACAGTGCACCAGTGTATTAAATATTAAAGTATTTTCTTTCTGGATATTCTCGAACACAATTAATATATTGTTCCGTGATTCATTGCTTAACGTCACTGCAGGATTTTCTCACCCTTATACAGCGATGTAATACAAAAACACACACAATCAAGTTGACTTTAAACCACGTTATTGTCAACTGTTTATTTTAAAGGTTTCATTCATCAAACACCATTCAAAGTTCATTACGGGATAAATATAATCCTACGACCATGGACTGCTATAAAGAAGATTTAAGCAGTGTCAACATTTCTTTAAGACTAAATTTCACTTTTTCTTTTTTTTCTGTCAATGGGGCTTTAACTGGTCTACAATGGTACATTTACCACCATGTTAACCCAATGTCACTCGTTTAGCTTCTGCAACCTCTGTGTACAACATGTGTACAAGATTCTGGGGGATCAGGACAAGAATGTCTGGCCACCTGTAGAATGTACGTCAATCACGCTTAACAAGTATTTGTTGCTTTTTATCTACTCGTTCTAAAAAGTTAAAATTTTCGAGTCGAGGAGGGGACTTAAAAAAGAACGATCTCCCATGTTGTCTCCGGAAAGCTTAAATCTGCAGCATCCTTCACTCGTGACACGTGACATACGTCATCGTCACACGTGACATTCGTCATCCTGTAAGAAAAACACCTTCTAGTCATCATTCATTTTACCATGAAGGGGTGCTTGTGTTGCCAGCGTTACAACTGTGTTACGACAATGTTACGACTGACTGTGTTACGACTGTGTTACGACCATGTTACGACTGTGTTATGACTGTTACGACTGTGTTCTACTCAGAGCTTTATATGGCAGTCGTGAATTACTTTTTTCCCCCCCCCCCCAAACATTAAGCGTTTACTTGTAAAATAATTTCAGCTTCATTACCGTCGTTTGTGTAGCATGACACTCCCGTCCGCTAAATATCAGCTACGTTTGATGCGGACGTAAAACCCTTAATTAAATACAAAAGCACGATCCTCTTTTTATGTATATATGGTAGTGTCATAATGTGATGGGTTAACATAGAGACTAATTTCAGTCTCAGAATATAAAATTTAAAAAAAAAAATCCAAAAAAACATGATAAAAATTCCCCTTTCTATTTGAACACATTTCTCTCAATTTAATACATATATCGACATGTCAGATTTCATACCTCTAACAAATTTGAATTGATAATTATTATTGTTTAAATAAATGTGATAATTATATTGATGATGATGACAATGATGACCTGTGGGAAGGTTGAGATGACAGAAAGATGACAGAGGAGATGACAGAAAGATGACAGAGAATGGATATACATGTATGTGCGGAAAACGCTGTGGTCTTCACAACATGTAATTTGACAACACTGAGCTTTTCATCCCAAATAGGATAAGTGGGGACATTTTGGGTGGTCACATATATAGTTGTCACAAGAATCATTGTCAATTCTTAGTTTTGAGAAAAAAGGTTTATGAGAAAATGTCTCTTTGTGGGGTTTTGTGTGGATTCATTCCTTAATACCACTTAACATGCTTAACAGAGTGGTTTGTGGGTTTTTGTTGTAGGTTAATGGCAGTATAAAGATTCATGCGTATGCGCAGGGTGTCTAATAACTGTTCTTATATTTGGTAATAAATTTACTTACAAGAATCATTAATCCCTTTGGAAAATATTTGTGCATAGATACAAACATAGTCATTTTTAACCTTCTTAATGCCAGAGGCAACACATGGTGTCTTATTATGGTAAATTGGTGAATAAGTCACTGAGGAATTTAATAATATGAGATAGGGTAGAAGCGAGGAAGAAAAAAGTTGGGTTAAATAAAAAAATAAAAAATTCATAATGGTCAGATTTTTCATTTTTAATCCAACTAGTCTAATAGTACCACATTTTTTAAAGATAAATTTGTGATATCATTTCAGATATTACTAATAAAGTCCAGAAAACTGTTGTAATTGGTGTACGCTATTTCTTGCTGATTTAAGTCACACTATCTTTAATAATATTTATGTTCATTAAAGGTACCCCCACCCAAATTTAATTCAAATGTCAGTATGGGCCAAGTGCCTTTATGGAAGCATTCTGTTGAAATAGCCTCTGTGAATATACAACAGGGACTTCTAAAGCGAGGCATTTAGCTAGAACACTAAAAGAACCCTGCCTTAATGTTGATGGAAAAGAAAGACTTTTGTTGGCGTTGTCGGGTATTCAAACAATTTTCGGAAAGCTTTGGCCCTAATTGTTTAGGTTCGACCTCCTTGGGACAGCATACCGAGACTTGTGGTCATGTTTCCGTCCATAATTCGTGTTCTGTGGGCTAGGGTAGGTTTATTTAGCAACTTGCGTCCACCCATTATAAGCTTTGATCATGTGACAGTGTGTCCACATGTTGCCATAGAAACATTACCATGGAAACCAGAAATGGGATTAGTAGGCACAAGTGCATGAGAAACGTGGAAAATCAGTTCTCTAATTTCAATAATTCTAATGACATTCCAAATTGATATTCGGTACTATTCTAAAATTTTAATTTATGGTCATTTGAACAATAGACTTAAAAATCCATAGAAAATATCAAATACAGGAATGCTTAATAAAACATTTTATAAATTTGTCAGTGATCTTTGTAGATTATGCACAACACCTGTAGGCATTATATGGACAAAAAGAATACAAAAAGTTCTGAAACAATGTACATAATCTTGTCATCCAATATCCTAATTATATAAACCCTTAATACAAGATGCATCACGCATGGCTTACTTTATACAAAGCAGTTTGGCTAAATTCCTATCATTAGGCAATTAATGTCAAACTTAAAGTGTCCGTGTTCCGAATCTTTTCCTGTTTTTTTCCCATCATAAAGTGTAGTATTCAAACATAGCGACATGGATACAGGCGTATAAACATCCACTATTTGGCATTCCAATCATTAAAAGGCATGCAAGCTCGTTAAAATTAGCACGTGACCTTTAAATACATAGACACGGACTGCATGCGTGTTGCAATTTACTGCTAATGTTGTCATTCAGGTTATCAAGTTAGCATAGAATGTGTTGCGACTAGCAAGAGATCTGTGTATATAAGTTACACCATAAACAATGTCCAGAAAATTGTCAATACATAGAATGAATGTAACAAGTGGAAATACCATTTCCTTTTGTAAAGCAATTTTTTTTAGTAGAGGTGGACATTCCTTTAAATTAGTTCATGATCATGGTGATCAAGACATTAACAAATATTAATAAATGTAATTCTTTAAAAATTCATAATTCATATTTAACCCTCTCCCTGCTGGATTAGGCAAATGCATAATATTGCTCATTAGGGCATCTCTGATTGCCTTCAGCATTTAGAGAGTTAAAGTACATAACATGAGAAAAGGAGGTAATAATTATGTTAATTATTATTGATAAAAATAGAATATATTTGCGAGAATAAAAGTAAGACTGTACCAATTTGATCTTTACTACTAAGAAATATATAAAACTGTTCTGAAATTATCATAAATTCAAATAGCCCTAAATTCAAATTTCAGTGTAAAATTTCAGTATAAAAGTTATTGAAAGTAGCAGTTCTAAAATGAAAACTATCAACGTTCCTTAAGCTTCATTGGTCATTGTACAAATTAATAAGCTATATTTTCCACATCTCTATCAAATCTTCATTAACCATACATTTCTGTCATGTCTGTTAGCATTACATTCCTTGTCAAGGTTCTGCTGTCAATTTCCACAATCATATTTCAATCTGCCAGTGTCCCAGTCATTATAACACCCAATCTATCCCCTCACCCAGAGAGAGACCCAGTGGTCATCAGTGTAAGTCCAGTGGTCAGTGCTGTAAACTGGCCGGAATTGACCAGTCGATGTCGGTCCCTGGGCCAGTGATGGACATGTAAGATTGAGGCTGACACACGACAGCTGATTAGCGGTCAGTTAACTGGTAGTTAATGAGGAGCGAAACGCCAATTACCGCAGGTCTGTGATGTCCAGCTTAGGATTCTGACCGGTCCATTAGCAGTGTATTTCATCGTATTTCATCGTAATGGACAGTTACGCAATAGCTGTCTGTCACTTTGACGTCTATTTATGTTCATTGCAATTCGTCACTGCATGAGGACTTGAAGCTCTATTGTGTGTTTGAGGAACTGTCGGAAATAATTCAATTTGATCATTATTGAAAGTAGCAGTTCTGAAATGAAAATTGTCAACGTTCCTTTAAAATGCTTCGTGGTCATTATAGAAATTAACAAGCTTTGTTTGCTCCTCTCTATCAAATCTTCATTAACTATAAATTTTCACATCATACTTCACCGCGTGTGACAGATTGTATAGAACCCAGAATTATATGATAACATTGTTAATTTTCAGCTTTTACTGACAGTTGTCAGTTTGAGCTGAATTAAATTTTCAAATAATTACTCCATAGATTGTAATTTGGCGTGTTCACAAAGTCCAACATCTTTGACAGTTTCCATTCTGAATTTATCAGAATCACAGTTGGCATCTGCAGTTGTCTTTAGTAGTAAGAAGGTTAATCATCCACTAAATCTCATTACAGAGCCAATATGACAGCTTGGGTTGTATACTCCCCAGGGAGTTGAGAAGGAACACAGTGAAGTGTACGGTGATCCATTGACCTGGAATAATATATGACACTTTGAACATGTCCTAGCGGATACATTATAAGTAGCCATCATTATTATTATATTAAACAAAAAGTATGAAATTTGAATCCCAAAGTCCATATATGGAGAATATTAGAGTGTAATTTGTATTACAAAAAGACACACACTAATTCAATCAATCAATCAATCAATCAATCAATCAATCAATCAATCAATTAATCAATCAATCAATCAATCAAACAAACAAACAAACAATCATCAATCATCAATCAATCAAACAAACAAACAAACAAACAATCAATCAATCAATCAATCAATCAATCAATCAATCAATCAATCAATCAATCAATCAATCAATCAATCAATCAATCAAACAAAAAACAATCAATCAATCAATCAAAATACATCAGTATTACAGTTCATATGTATAAGCTATGGCTCATAAACCATCTGAAATAATGTGAAGAATGGTTGTATTCTCCCCAGGGAGTTGAAAAGTATTTGATTGCACACTGATCCATTGACCAGGGCAGCATTGTAGAACTACGGTTATGAGCTTGGCATCTGTGTTCTTAGGAATGTTAGCCATACTGGTTTTCATAAGCCGATCCATATTCTCCACACAACTTTGATTTTATCAGAATTACGTAGACCGTACCTCTCTCTCTATATATATACACATCCCAGTTCACCCGAGTACACGTATGTCAATACTATTTCGGCATACTTGTAATTCTCAAATTATATACAGATGAGAACAGGTGCTATTTCCCCAACAACTGATGTCGGGTCGGAGCCAAGGCAAACACTTTGAAAACTCTTTACTTTAAATACTGAGATACTGGGAGAAGTACGCCTATTTTCCTGCTATCAGTGTGTTGTGTAAAACTGGTTATCGCTAAGTGAGTTGTTTTGACGTCCTCATCTTTGCTATCTTGGAGGTAGAGTTGTAGCGGCTAATTCCGATGGTGTCTGCAATAGACGAGTAAGTCAGTGAAATTGACAAGATCATCGTCTATATTGATTGAATAGGGTGAGAAGTCGTACCCTTTGTCGGCGTTTCACACTAGAATACGCGAAATATCCCCCGAAATGTAATTGTTTCCATTCTGGGTGTATGTTGTCGATACCGTCTGTCAATCAACTACGTGTATTTGTAGATATCACTATGACCCTGAAATGTACAGTCAATGTACGGCAAGGAAATTTCTTGTAATATAATAATCTGAGTGTCTATCTGTTTCAACATTTTTAGAGCTTATCATGATGGGACAAGTGGAGTAATATGCCCTGTCCATGTCAAAGGGTAGACATATTATTGTTTGTGTTGTTAAAATAAACTTAATTCAAATTATTGACTTTAATTCATTCATTATCATTAATAATAAGTACATGTTCCAAAAATCCTGATTTAATTAATATATCTTTTAAAATAATAATCGATTTACATTTTCTAGAAATACATTGTGTATACCCATTATATATTAATGAAGGAGATATATATATACATTGTATCATCAATGTTAACCCATTCCATACTGAAGGCAACCAGAGATGCCCTAATGAGCAGTGACTTTGCCTAACCCCAGGGTTAAACACCTACCTGTGATATATTTTCTACTTTAACCCTAAAATACTGCTAATCACTAATGAAATCTTCCTAAAAAAATAAATACTTATTCAATAAAATACTCCAAGTATTATATGACAAGTTCCTCCCAAGCAAATTAATTTTGAATATACTCAAATTATTGTTAAATGTCATTAACAGGTTTGATATTAACTTGAATTCACTGTATGATCCTAAATATTTCAGATCTCTCCAGGTACATTGTACAATGTTAACTGTTGAACACTTCAAAGAAAACACTCATACTGTTTATAATCCTCCACGCGGCGTTTACCCATAACTCTTCTATTTAGCTCCATTTTTTTTCCATCTTTATCAACAGTTTTGAAATACATTTTTCTAAAGAAGAACAGGTTGATTTAGATTCTCTGAAGTGTTTTTTCTGTACCTCGATATTGAGAACGGATCATTCATTGGGTCACGTAGCTGTAACACAATACTAAACACTAAGCTTGCGTGACAAATACGTTAAGTGTTTTCGTAAATACATCTTTGAAATTGAGGCTGAAAATATAACATAATTGTGTCACATATGTATAGAGAATGTCCATCTATAGATACCGGACAATTATTTGTAATAGTTGTAACCAAAACCCATGAAGAAATTTGGATTGTAAATCTTTAAACATACATGTATGTAAACATCCCCTCAACCGTAATATTATGTTCATCTTTAATGTTTAGGCATATTTTCAAGTAG
This sequence comes from Lepetodrilus galriftensis, assembly GCA_032361785.1. NCBI lineage: Eukaryota > Metazoa > Mollusca > Gastropoda > Lepetellida > Lepetodrilidae > Lepetodrilus > Lepetodrilus galriftensis. The sequence goes on from JAUTBZ010144817.1 coordinate 11,829, forward strand.
GTGTTAGTCTATTTAGAACTAAATATTTGCGTCAAGAAAAATCATTACATTGACTTTAAGTATGCTCTCTATGTTGTATCTTATTACTAGAACTAAATTGTATTAAAGAATGTATATTTCTTTGGATATATATATACAGAGCTCCAGATCAAATTTGTGACCTGGGAGTATGGTACTCGCTGATTTTGATTTAGGGAGTATTTTCAAATATTGCGATACTGGTACTCCCAGAAATTAATTTAGGGAGTATTCTATGAAGGTTAACCCTCTTCCTGCTGGATTAGGCAAAAGCACTGCTCATTAGGGCATGAACTGTTGCCTTCAGCAGGGAGAGGGACAAATATCTAAACGTTGTGGTAATGGCCCCATTTACTATCATTTGATTCTGGTCGGATGTGGCCAAAACCAAATGTTCGCTAGTAAACGGGAGAAAAGAAACACCTAAGCCCATGTTCTAAAATTGTCATCTCCAACATTAAATCTATCATTTGGTATTCTCTGTAAAATGAGGTATGTTTAAAATATATAAATAAATAAATAAGTGATGCGTGCG
>JAUTBZ010144828.1:0-12381 GCA_032361785.1 Lepetodrilus galriftensis
TACAAACATGATTTTATGTATGTCAAGTGAATGTATTTTGCAGTTGTAGCTAAGAACTAGTCCCAAACGACCATAAACATCTGTGATATTATGCCTTTAACACATAGGCCCTACTATCTAGTATCACTAGTCTACCAGGAATAGTTACAAGCATGTCTTGATTTCTGAAGAATACTATAATATTTAAATATATAAATATTATGTTATGCATTATGGTTAAACGCTTTAGTGTACCATGAGATATACATTATCAAACATAATGTTCACATTCTGTAGTCTACTGAGAATGACTATATAAAACCCATAGGCCTAGCTATATATAGGCCTATATAATGAAATTATAATACCGTAGGCCTACGTACGTGATATTGTGACTGTATGCCTAAATGTAGGCTGAATGTAACGATGTAACCCAAATAAGTAGGCCTAAATCCTTAAAAATAATATATACAAAAACATATATTATATATAACAAATATAATAGGCCTAGGACGACGTATAGGCTTTATTAGGTAGGTTAGGTCTAATGCAACGTTTTATTTTCGTGGTATGCCTAAGCCTAGTGGAAGTAATATGCTGCTGTTACAGTGGTTTTTTAGATTAATGAGTTGACATGTTTAACAGCTGGCCATCACACATTCAACATAATAAGTATAAATTAATAAAAGGCCTTTATCAGTGGACCGATTCACGTACGGTGAACACATTATCAGCATAGGCTACTATCACAGATATTTATGGTTGTTTTGGACTAGTTCTTAACTATATCTGCATATAGTACATTCACTTGATATACATAAAATCATGTTTGTACTTCCAAAAAGCTTTCCACCGCTGTGTGTTTGACAAATCCCCACTGCAACCCCATTTAACCCCTGAATATGGTCCGTATGTGTTTGCTTCATTATACATCATGAAAGGGGGACATAACTCTAATGTTCGCTCGCAGATTCCTTCATCTATAGATGAGTTGATGCATCAAAGACAAGATAAATAGCGGAACATTCCCATTATTCATATAAAATATTAATATTTTGATAACTATAGAGTACTGGGGACTAAGTACATCAGTAAATAACAACTTTTGGATGGATAAATCAAGAGTCTCCGATCGAAATGCGTTTGTCCTAGGCCTATTATATATATCACCGTCTATCAACTGTGATAAAGGCCTCCTGTAGGCCTAAGTAATCATAATATTATGGGGAAATGATTAATTTGATGATTGGATGGCCGTCATCAAAACAACTTTATCCACCTAATTATTGTACTTCTGTTCAACAGCTGTTCAATGCAATCACGAGTTCTAGAATATTGTTATCATGACATGTGCATGGTTATCATACCGTGACAACACAGAAATAGACCACGTGACAGTCTCGTGGCTCGTCATGTGACTCAGAAGTCAAGATGGCGAAGGTGGTGTTGTTGGTTTGTGCGCTTGTCGGTGTTTTCTGTGTTGTAAACTCATTTGAAATCAAAAGAAGTGATTATGGAGTTGAATTTATGGAAATACGCGAAGAGCAACAGAAGCCAAAAAAGGAAACCAAATACTGTTTTCACCCCAAATTTAACGAAGGAATTAAGGGGGTAAAGTAAGTATGACGCAGTACCCTACTAATTTTGTTTTGTGTTATTCTTTCTTTTCTTTTACCAGCTGTTTACCGGGTACCGTAATCAGGTAATATTTTGCAAGTTAGTGCAATGTGTGGATAAGGAGTCTAGTCTTAGTATTTAGTCGTCGATGCTGTTCTACGCGGCCTTGGTTAATAGGCAAATGCCCAAGTGTAACTATTTCATACAGCAAGAAATGTACCCGGAAGTATCTGGAATATTAGGTATGAATGCTGACCTTTCAGCCTTAAAGGTGGCAATTTAGGTATTTTCCAGGGAGTTTATAGTCATCATTAGTCAACATGAGTGTTTACTAATCACGTTGATAAGACAGAGTGATTTAACATTAGTGACAGTTGAGCATACCCTCACTATCTGAGAGTGGATTTGGCATATTATTAATATACCCGTTAATTTATTTTAAATACTACTAATACTGTTTGGTAGTAGTAGTACTAGTAGTAAAAATTAAATCTCTCTCAACATGCTAAACAGATATATTTTTATTAGGATGGCTGGATTTATATTATTTCTAGACCTGAATTCATGGTTTGATGTGTAAAATGTCATTAGTACTACTAGTAATGTAACTAGTTAATGTGTTCACAATATGGCCGTCTCTCTGACCAGGACGTACCCACGGCCACACGAATACATGGACATGGCCACGCTGCCCAAAGTCTGGGACTGGAGGAACATTAGCGGCGTCAACTACTGCAGCACGACCAGGAACCAACATATTCCTCAGTGTAGGTCTCATTAAAATAAGATCCGAAACTAACGCTCAAACAGATATATATGACACTCACTCCATTATGGTCTCAGGTAATCGTCATACGAGCGGCTTCAATTTGAACTGTTCGAGAAAGTTACAGTTCTGACATATTGATAGGATGCACTATCTGTTGAGTGGCAATGCAGTTATATATTATCCTTGGTCTTCAGTACTAGCTGGTGCTAGGAGATTTACTGCAACATTGTGGGTTTCCTCCTGCCCTAAATTGTGATGCAAGTGAAAGAATCTTGAAAGAGACCATATTTTTTTTTTAAACGTGTAAATATATGTTTCCCACACTGCTGACACCATGGACTTGTTGCAGACTGTGGGTCGTGCTGGGCCATGGGCTCCACTAGCGCCATCGCAGACCGCGTCAACATCAAGAGAAAAGGGGCGTGGCCTTCAACATACCTGTCCGTCCAGAATGTGATTGACTGCGGAGGGGCGGGGTCATGTGAGGGAGGGGGAGATGCTGGGGTGTATGACTATGCCCACACGCACGGAATCCCAGATGAGTCCTGCAACAACTACCAGGCTAAAGATCAGGGTATGTCGTGTGTTGTAACATCAGGGTATGTTGTGTGTTGTAACATCAGGGTATGTAATATTTTGGTAACATGATAAACATCAGAGTATGTTGTGTGTTGTATCATATTTGTATTGTAACCATGGCATTAGAATTTTTTTTGTAAATACCTATATTCTTAGTTTGATTCTGTGGACTGAATCCTTCACAATGTTGAGGAGGATATCTGAATCTACAAAGTAGGCGGAAAAATTAGGGAAATACTCCGAAATAGACTAACAATTTTGACGGTTGCGGGCTGAATAAGTATATTAAAGTAAAGACATAATATGTATATCTATAATTAATACGTTTTACATTTGTAGACTGTAACACCTTCAACCAGTGCGGCACCTGCACAACGTTTGGGAAGTGTGCGTACATCCAGAATTACACACGCTACATGGTCGGAGACTTCGGAGGCGTTCACAAGAGAGATCGGATGATGGCGGAAATCTACAAGAACGGACCAATCAGGTTGGTGTTACTGGAAGACATTGTAATGAATGTAAATCACATTCCGTCTGAAAAGTTGTACAAAATTTTCAAAGTTTTGGGGAACGGTGAGCTCTTGTTAAAACTTCTGATTTGTGTGCCCTTGATGTAAACATAAACAGAACACACACACATACATAGGCAAGCTTTTAAAAAGTATTCAGTCCGGTGCTACCGTGGTAGGTCTTGTGTGTTATTTTCTAAAGTGAATGGTATTTTTACCAGTATTACTGTCATGACACATTCTCTTTCATATTCCAGTTGTTCCATAATGGCAACCGCATCTCTGGAGAAATACACAGGCGGAATCTTTGAGGAATTCCACGTGATGAGCATGGTATGTAGCCGCTAACATTTGACTGTAGCCTTTAGAATGATTCCAAGCAAAGCCTCAATTTTATTGTTAATGCTTCCATTTACAAAATATCAATGAAGTGCTCATAAAAGTGCTGTTTTTCATCCATACACTTGCGTGGCTGATGTTACTTGCAGATTCGTCATGAAATTCACTGTATATATATAATCGCAAATTGGTGAAAGATTCCTGCAGCGACGTTAAACTCCATATATTCACTCACTCACTCACTATGTATAGTGTCCATAATGTAAAATAATAGAATAGATTATGAAATTATCGATAAAAGGTTATAATAATGATATTATTACAATCTAGTTATTAAAGTAAAAGTATGTCTCACCCAATAATGACTACTACAGTCAGACCGTTGTATTAAGTTTTATTTCTCATTTCCAGCCCAATCACGTGATCTCTGTAGCTGGGTGGGGCTATGACGAGGCAACCAGCACAGAATTCTGGGTTGTCAGGAATTCCTGGGGCGAGCCATGGGTCAGTAAACTGTCTGCTTGTACACATAATGTAACCATGGTAACCCCTCTATCTCAGTCGATCAAGTCTGCTGACAGACATTGCACTGCCAATCCTTTTACAAAATTTACCTTCAAAGAGAAGGACAATCTGTTGTATTTATTTGTTTACAACAAATTGTTTTTACACAAAAATGGAGAAAAGCAAATTTTAAAATTATTCTATAATCATCACAAATGGTTGATAGATTCCCGCAGCTCCATATTCATTCACTCACTCCTTTTCTATTCCCACTGCAATGAAATCGACATTGGAGATAATTTGTTATATGCATGAACATTTTCTCAATAGAAAGTTTGATATTAAAAGCCACGTTGCTGTTTGGTGTGTTATGATCATATTGCACGTTAGACCATGCTGACGTGTCAATCACATCACAGTTTATGTTATTAAAGTTTCTATTATTACAGTAGTTGATATTGTGACTGCAATATATTGGCTAACTTATCTCAACAACATTCTTAAACTTTTTCCTTTTTAACACACACATAGTAAATTAATTAATTGCTTTATCGTGATTTTGTATTGTGACTGCCGCTGACTGTGGTGACCTCTGTTCCAGGGAGAGCACGGGTGGTACAGAACGGTGACCAGCAAGTACAAGGGCGGATTGGGCGACCACTATAACCTTGGTATTGAAAACGGCTGTAACTATGCTGATGTCATTGTCAAATCATAAGTCATCATGTGTTAAACCGTAATGTCGTCATGGATCTTTCTATAATAATACTGAAAATAAATACTGTATATTTGACAAGACTTTCAATTAATGTATATAATATGTAGTAAGTGAAGTGAACTTATGATCTTTTACCTGACAATAATTGTACATTTAGCTTGCTCCATGACATACTCTGATGGAGAAGAGAGGACATATTGTTTCTGTAATTTATTATGCATTGTTTACTTAGGAAACTTTATTTGCTAGGACAGTATTGTGTCTGTTCACAAGTGTATTACACATGTATTTGTACAGGTTTTACAATTTTGTTATCCGCTTCATATTAAACTAGTCTGTCAAAGAAGTGTTTAGAAATGTTGTGAGCACGTCATGATAGAGATATCCGTCAGTAGATATCCGTCATGATAGAGATATCCGTAGAGACCAGCTTGTACAGATTCTGATTGGTCGCGTTGTTTCTGATGTGTAGAGGTGTGAATGGTGGCCTGTCTCATGATGTATTACAATATTACTTGTACGTATTCCATGACATGTGTGATGCTTAATCTAAAGTGGACCCGATGTAGACATTGGGTTGATATTAATGTATGATGTTGAATATTGTCTTGCTGGCAAGCACAGTTTCTGTGTGTCTTACTTCTGGCATATTTTGGTGCATAGCTGTTGGTAAGTCCAGTTAACTAGGCAAGTAAAATATATCTGTCACGTTCAAAGGCTTTTATCTTACAGAATGGACTGCCAGTTGACTAGATTGGTTGAATTTCATTAGGTCTTTGAATGTAGTGGCTCTTTACTTATCTGTGTCCTGTGTGCATGAACAGTCTGGTTACTACGGTATTTTCCTGTACTAACTTGCTGAACTAATATTTATCATGTCTCTGTTAAATTGTAGTGTTCAATCTATTACTGAAAACCCAAACCAATCATGCACTTAATGAAATAGCTGTCTCCCCTGCAACGAACCATGAGTTTCACACACCAAGCTTTTTTAGCTTTCCTCCATTTTAAACAAAATGATATTTGAATAGTTTTCAGCATTTACTGTATGTCCAGCATTTCATGTTTATTTTGAAGTATTTTTAATACTAAGATTACATGTATTTGGTATATGTACATTATCACCATATAAGCTATTTCTTATATACAAATTATGTTAATGGTGTCATCTAGAGAATGTTTTGAATTCAAGGTTGGCAGTTTTCACTAAGAAATAAATTGTTTGTCTCTTCCTTGCAACCACCTCCTATCCGCACAACAAATTAGGTTTCAGTAACTGTTATTTCTGTCCCCAATATATATTGTCCGCAACTTATTGTAGATATGTCTGACAACCAATGTTAATTAGCATTCCGGTTTGCTAGGTTTTACTATATTTCTAATAAAGTATTTACAGTAATGTTTGTTTTGGTTGTGATTATTTCAGCGCATGTATTACAATAGTCAGACCATGTTCATGTATAATGTACAAGTCATGATTAACGCACCACAACGGTACTTACCACAACGGTACTTAATTCCGTTCAGGACTCACTTAATGTGGTACCCCTAGCACACATCTAGATGATCAACTTCCGCAAATAGTTGAGGAGATATTAATAGAACAATGGTAACATCTATTTCATTAGATAGATTCTAACACCAAATTCATCGGGAAAACGGATTTATTGGTTGGCCGTTTGCGCAAGCGGCATAGTAACTCGAGAATCCTCTAGATGTACCTGGCCATATGACCAGGTACATCTAGAGGATTCTCGAGCTAGTGGCATTGGTACAACATGAAGCGAGTCCTGAACGGAATTAAGCTGCTGAGGTGCAAGGATGTGGTTAACCAAGGTGCTGGTATTAGAGCATGTAGATTGGACCATTCTGACTTTAACAAAAACCACATGTACCATTTACAATGTAAGTTATCACCAATAGGAAATGATGATACATTATATAATAACAACACTAATAACTACCAGAACACCTGTTTATTGAATTACACTCATTTCTTCCCTTGTCCCCACATACAAGAGTAATAGCCCACATGGTTGAAGGTGCAGTAGGTTGAAGCACAACACGGTAACGTCTGAAACTGGGGTATTATCCCAGGTTGGTACCCAGGGTACATTGGGTTGAAATTCCGCGGATATCCTCCATTTGGCGTGCAGAACATGCCTTTGGCTGTGCATCGCATAGACTGAGGGGCAGAAGAAGAGTAACATTTCAATATGTATAGGCCTACATTCACTATTCTTGCTGACTTCAACTCTCTTTTTTCCCCGCTGTATACCTTACACAGATAGGCGTGAGTGGGCATACAAGATTATTTTCCTACATAACAATATTACTAACTAGAGACCAATAATGTAGTTTTATGTCTACAACAGTTATAGATGATGACTGTCAGTCATATTATATAGTTATAATTAAAAAAAGGTTATCATATTACCGTATTACTGAACAAAACACTAGTGTTGTTGATGATTAAAATTTCATATTATTTTTGTGGAATTATTTTCATATTATTTCCTGGTTAGCAAAGGTATGCAGAGAATAAACTCAATAAGTAATTATGCATGCAAAGGATTTTTGAGTCTGACAGTACTACATTAATTTGGTGTCACTTAAAACCTTTTAACCTTTTAATATGGTCGAGTTTCACAATAGTTGTTATACGTGTGGCATAAAACTGACATTCATTAAAAATATAATCTTAAATAAAATTTCCCTCGTGCTAATAATATGCGTATATAGAATCTCGTACATGTGTATACGTACTATGTATAGGATATATTATTTTTGGAAAATAATCTTTGTGTATGGGGGAAAGATTCCCGTTGCACATATATGACGTATAGCAATAAATTACTCATTTGAACAATATTTTGCATTTCTTTAAAATTATTTCGATGTTAAGATATTAATTGGATGGTTGACTTACCGGTCTAAAGGATTCCGTAGAGAGAACCATCAGAGTTAGAAGCAGGACAACACAGCACATTTGTCCCTGCATGGCGACCTTAGGCTGAACACAAAACAAAATGTTAATGTTCTCTGTTGTTTTTAATCAATTGAATGTAGGCCCTATCACGTAAACTCATGGCAATATACCTATAGGCATGACTTCGTAAGATATCCATGTGTCTTAGATTTACCGTTTTAATTGTATATGTATTTGCTGCACTTTAATACTTCTATAAACACATCAATTGAAAAGTGTTTTACAAATATTGTTTTTCCAAACTAAATGCATAACTTACAAACTTAATTTTCTTTCAGTAATGTGGCTAAAATGTATTTCAATTTCTGATTTACAAGAATAAAGCGAATATCAGGTTTATGATTCCTGAATCGAGTAGTAGGGCCTAGACCTAATCTTTCTCTTTCCGTTTATTTTTCGTATCCGTAAACCATTTGAGACGGAGTTTAGCTTACTTACACGTTTGTAGAAAGACCAGGTAAATGTTCCAAATATGTTGAATACCAGTATTTACCTTGGTCAGTTTATATAGAAGAGTTGTCATCTGGCGTTGTCCAGATATGGGTGGTGGCCGGAAACGTGATATGCTATCTATAACATAATATGTCAATCAAGGACACGTGCTTTAAACTGGACCCAATTAAGCTGTCATTTGTGATGAGCTTATCGATGCTCATCGATATAGATGTAGATATGTACCCGTAGTCCGCTTTACTACTTTTGTAATATAGAATCAGAGTGGCATTGATACTGACCGAACTCTGGGCGGATAGCCTACATGCTTTATCGAACTAACTTTGCTATGTTAGATTCATGTTTTTGTTTTAACAATTCCAATAATACAATTGTTCTCATTCTTGTGTTGCATTCATTGGTATAACGTAAGTTGCTTTATTGTGTTTTTATTGTACTGGTCATATCATTCACATAGCAATATCTGGACCAAAGTTGGTGGTGTTTTTGGAAGAATGTGAACCAAACGGCTAAAAAAAAGTCCCTAACAGCCCCCACTATTAGTGTATTTATTTTTATGTTGAAGAATCGCACCTAAAATCATTTCCAAGTTACTGATGAGAACATTTAACTCACATGCATTGATGTGTGGATGTACAGTTGTTGTACGTTCGCATGTCAGTTTTAGCAGCGTGAGTAAATTGGGTATGTAAAGGGTGCGAGACATTCAGAACAACCTCAAGAAACTTCATTAACTCGAAAGTTGGAATATATTTCCTATTACTACCGTATACATTTTTCAATTCAAGTTTACATTGTCGATGGGCATCACGCACGTTTACCATTTGGTGGAGCTGAGTTTGGAGATACAAAGGCGATGATAAAGTAGGCCCTATTGATATCAAGTGGCTTATATATAGTTGTAAATGTATGCCTAGAAACCTGCAAAACTTGACAAGCACACAATGCATGTGTGTATTCTTTATGCTTTCGCATTCCGAGTTACGACATTTACATACAGGGCAAATTTACAGATGTGCAAAAAATGCATTCCTCCTATTACACTATTTTTCTTATACAAATTGCTTTTTTTCAATGTAAACATGTGTTTAGTCAATTTTAACAGTGTATCAAAGGAAAATAGAACATTTTAGGCTTTGTGCTTCTCCAGAGTACGCCTTCTATTTCGCTATACTACGAATCCTGGACCGACCTATAGACATGCGTACCTTTTTTAATTGAATAACAATTTAATACATTGAGCAAGACTATAGTGAATGCTAATATTATTAGAGCTAAACAAGATCTCTAAATACATACCTAAACTATTTGTCTTTATTTAAAATAGAAGTATAGGTGTACTATACATGCATATTATTAATGTTTCCATTTTCTCTCATTATACAAGTACATTCTATTGGATTTAAACATATTTTATTCATCAGAAAAGGATTGGGAAAAAATTTATCCAACTTACTAAATCCGCTCCTGTGTATGCAGTATGTCTCTTGTAAGCAACCTATATTATTACGTGTTTATTGTCTACCTGTCCATAACATCGCTCCTAGCTGTTCAGAACACATGTTTTATGTATACTTATAATTATCTTGGTTGATTTACGAGAATACATTGAATTGAATTGTAACCGTCACAACTTCCGGTTTACCAATCGTTCAGAATTTCGACATTGTATTTTAGTTATAAACAGTACATGACACGCTGTGTACTCAATCTCGAGGACCAATATCCACGGCAAAGCAACCCAGATTTCATTATAAAGACGTACTAGGATTGCAGAAACCCCAATGACACGTTTAAAGTAGGTTGACGTTTGATTTTCTGCATAGAAAATGTAGTTTTCTCAAACAACTGAACATAAGGACACGGTTATCACTGACACCTTTTTGTTGTGCTCAATTTTAGCATATTATTATAATTACACCGATTACGTATTAACTGCCGAAATCAGCTAAGCTGGAAGGCGACTGTAAAAGCAAAAACACACATATTGTCGTGATGTCCATTTTCTAAACAGGCTCTCTGGTATCTATTAAATATATATGTTGCTCCGTTACAAGAACATAGTATGTAACAAACTGTATACCAGGGGACTCAAAGGGAGTGAGTGTATAGTAAGTACATGTATGCACCATAAGAGAGAATGCACATATTTGAAATCAATTCCAGTATATATGCGCGCGGGTGTAGTGCATGGTTGTTTGTTATCTTGTGTTATTATTGTACAGGCATATTCGCCGTAATGTCAGCGTATTCATTAACATATACAGAAGAAGTGCCACGTAACAATACCTTCCACACACAGTGTAACACATTACTCTGGGCTTCACGTTAAGAAGAGAGGAGAGAGTCAGATGCCAGTTTTAAGGTATTTCTTGAAGTCATAAAGCAGCGCAAAACACGCACGTGTTGTTGTTTATCACGAGAAGAGATCCCGCTCTCAAGAAGAACTTTCTCAAAGCGTTTCAGTTTTTGAAACTGATGCATCATTTCCTATACGTGTTGAGCAGTGACCAATTTGCAAGCCGGCGGTGCTGTGAAAGTCATCACGGAGCAACAACTCCATCAACAGCAAGAGTTGGGCTTTTTGTGAAGGATGGAGCGGCTGTCGACCGAAATGGATGGCACAAAGTCAACAGTTGCTGCAAGGAAGTATAGCGCCCATAGCGGCTTACATTACAGCTTCTTGTTCAAGAACTCCCGCAGGTAACATAGGGGAGGGCTTTACAAAGCAAACAATGAGAAGGAAATACCCGCTACTTGAAATGAAGAGCAATGAAGGAAAAGTAATTTCCTGAGTATACTTGCGGCAAAATAGACGTTTCAAGTGTTGTTTAGAAGTTCTATGGTGAACCAGTACATTGCCACTGTGTGCAGCATTTTTCAGATAGATGTCAGTGGTTATAATGTGCAGTACCCTATACAACCCAGCATTACAGCGTACCGGTATTCCAATGTTTGGCTTCATACAGAAGACACCGACCTGTAGGTCTAAGCTGTACGATCAATCATAATTAATAATTCTCTAATATTGCAGAATGTTGTGACAGGTAATACACCATCGTAAACGACAGTTTTAACATCTCTCCATCATAACTATTACTATTTTAATAATTACATCAAGTTTTCCCACTCTCTATAGAGGGATATTTTGTGTTTATGCCTATATGTCCCCAAAGTAGGCATATGTGGCGGCTTAAAGCACTGTATCTTCTAGTTTTTCTATTTCCTGTCCTTTTATGATGAGTACTAATTCTGTACCAAGATCCTTTAAGCTTTGCCTGTATGGTGGCGACATGAAAACGTCCGAATCTGCTGTTGCTCTTGTCGTCTGCTTTAACCCACAACCGTGGATGGTACATCCGGCACGTGCAGCACATTGGGAGGTCATTACCGGACAGTGGTGTCACGTGACCCAGGCCGGAGCGTGTCCAGTAAATACTTTAAGAAGAATTCATTCAGTACAGTTATACATATTTCCCATTGCAGGAAGGTTTAGCCACCCACGGAACAGAACATATTACTTGTCAGTTGTACTTGTTAAATGTCAACGGATGTTAGAAAGATAAAACATGGCTTTATGCGTATACGCTTGCTCGTCGTAATAGGTAATGGTAAATAAAGTGAAAATAACTTACTCCGTTTACATACATATCGACAGGTTACCACAAATCCCGCCCCGGGGTCGCGCATCAATGTTCGCGAAAGTTACATTTCTGATGCGATATTGATAGGATGCACTATCCTTAATTGGTCTGTCAATACCAGCGGATGCGCGCAGGTTTACTGCAACATTAAGCGCTACGGATGTTGCGGATCTCCGCATGCCCTAAAACTGGCAAGTCGTGATATATAGAGGATACTTAACTGTGTTTCCCAAATATCATGTTTTATGTTATTTGAGTGAAGCAGGAGGGTATATTGT
>JAUTBZ010144839.1:0-12379 GCA_032361785.1 Lepetodrilus galriftensis
TCTCTCCCTCGCTCTCTCTCTCTCTCTCTCTCTCTCTCTCTCTCTCTCTCTCTCTCTCTCTCTCTCTCTCTCTCTCTGTGTTAACAGACCATGAAGGCAACATAGCAGGATCCAAACCTGTGGTTCATGAAAAGAGCTGTACACTTAATCTACCCTACATCACTTCTTACTATACTTTAAACGTGGCGAATACTTTAGTGTAACGCAGCCCTGGGTCCCTTTTGTTAACAGACACCAAGCATTAAGGATTAATCAACGTGGAAAGTGTACACATACACCGGGAATACTGTCCACATTTCCACCGTTTTTACCTACATGTATGTGCATGAAACAACGCGATAGATCATAGCGTTGGTCGTTTGTAATACATCTCAACCCACCATTCAAAGTATGTATGAGCGCCATATCCTCTTACCTGAACAGGTAGCATAGGTCGTCTTCTGATGTACTTGTCAATGTCGTCAATATGAGACATAACCTGAGATCAAGATTGCTAAACTAAACATTGATGTATTAAAAATGTATTTAAATGTTGTACGGTTCGGTGATGATGGCTTTTCTGAGAATGACAAGATGACAGTGACTATTTATCACAACGGCTTGCCAACGCCATGTTACAAGCATTGACCGAATGTTTCATTTTATTTCAATCAGAAACATCTTCTATGATGTATTCTACGAATCGTTGGTACTGTAACCTCACTTTATAGTGCACCCATCGGTGCTATACCTTATCCTTCACCCTTTCCTCACAGATATATACATGATCGTCACATGCTTCCGTTGATCCTGTGCACTCGTGTTAATATAGCATATAACTACATTAATTGTGTACATGTTCCGTGCAAAGCGTAATAAATGGATTTCACCAATCTGCTCAAAAGGCTAAATGGCGAACAATGCATGCCAAGTTTACGTTAGGACAACCTTAGTTATGTGTGTCTTGACTTGAACCATTGCTGCAGCATCTAATGCTATTGATTCCAAAATACTGCCGTGATGAGGCACAGTGTATATACTGAAGCGGCGCTACAATTCTTAGATCTCTTCCAGAGTGTGATCTGAAGACAAGGTATTGTAGGATATAGCTGAGGTTTGAAGTTTGAGACCAATGCTCGTTTTCTTACAGCGTTAACTATAGCCATTGTTTTATGGCTATAATCAATGTCAATACATCAACGAATTAAAAACAATAGTTGGTCTCACGAGCGTGTCTTAGTGCGATGATACATGCGCATTTATGGTATGGTAGGCTATCTTGCATTGATGTCTGACAAATCGTATACTACTTAATAGAAGTAGAACACGTAACATCAGCAGTATAAAGTAAATAACGTTGCAATGCATAAACAACTTTGTTACTTTGTTACTATGGAACATAATTATAGAATTTGTTGTATCAGAAAATAACTGCACTTATAAATAGTCACCCCTATTTATAAGTGCAGTTATTTTCTGATAATTTCACTATCACGATAGTATTGCGGTGGTTAGAATTACTATCACGATACTATTATAATTTGACAAAGATATCTCGATAGTATCACGATAGTATTTGAGTATGCAAAATGAATGTTAAATGCATACAATATTACGGGTTTGTTTACATATTTCATGGTCAAACATATTTTATTGGGTAACTAGCTACATTTCATGCATATCCCATTGGTTTACACTATTTTCAGACTTTAATACCCCTCTAGGCGCTGCAATTGACCTCATTACTTGGAATCGGGGCCAAGTCTATGTCTTATAATAACTAAAGACTAATAACTTACCTTCATTAAGAATGACGTCCTTGAATTTGAGTGGTGTAGCTAACTGTACTGGTCCCACATTTTCTGTCAACGCTGCCGTGAATGCCACTCGCTTCTGTGCAGAATTTGTCCCGCTTCCTGAAGAAAAACATAAGCAAAATAATTCCTGTATTCACTGTTGTTGGCAAAGCATATTGTTTGTACGAGATGAACAACTATATTGAGAAAGATTATTTCTAATTAGAGCTGAATTTATAAAAAAAAAATGTAAACAAATTCCACTATGTAATGATTATGTAACCATGACACTAAACATTGTGTAAATTGGTTATGCGGTGGGGTTTATTAATCCTAGAGATCCCTGCTGGAGGCAACTCAACCAACTGGAGATGCCCTAAAGAGGAGTGCCTGTGCCTAATCCAGCAGCGAGAGGGTTAAAGGAATATCAATACTTGTTTTAACAAGTACGCAATAAAATATATATTTTTCATTGTTACATATTTAATCACACATTATATTAACAGTTATTATCCTGTATTATGATGTATTTATGATGTTGTTGTTATGGCGATTATTAACAATTTATGAACAATTATTTTATAAACATTGTTGGGGCCCCTGATTATGAAACCTTTAGTACAATTTCATGCTCATGCTCAAATTTTCTATGGGAATTTGTGAACAAAACCATGAGCTTTATAACCTAAAAGTTTTATAATTTCGGGGGCAGATAATAATGTGCGATTGTTAACGTTGTTTATGTTGTAATTCGCAAGCTCAACCGAACATAAAATATTTACAAACATTGAACAAACACTCAATTGTACAGCGTCCACGCCGTCTCAAGATTTCTGCTGAGGACAAGTGCGGATTTCCAGACAGATATGTGCGATTGTTAACGTATGATTATTAACGGTTGTTTTTCTAATGTCTGACCTCGGATAAATGACATAAGTGATATTTCTTCTCATTGTTGAGGCGCTAGTACCGTGAACAATTCTGAAAGTGAATGATAATCCCCCCCTGATGTGAAGTAAACACAGTCGCCGAGAATGTTCACCGTCATCGTGGAATGTGAAGTATTTGGTTTGAGAGTTATATAATGACCCATTTACAAGCATATCTGAAACATGACAACATTATGCAAAATATAGCAGACATGCATTAAAATTTGAATTTTGGTGTATTTATGCCATTACATTTTATGTAGTCAGTCAACATATGGTATACAGGGGTTGGAACGTAAGTATTGTTGGGATTGAAAATGGCACAAATTGTATTAAAATAAAAATAATAAAAAATACAAAGACCGAATAGGATATCTTTACAAAGCTGTCGGAGAATAATTGTTTACCAAACCAAACAGGAGAACAAAATACTACACACTCTTATCTGGTGTAAATTCTGAAACTCGGTTGTGTGCACATCTTTATGTAATATTTATGATATCTCTCAAATTTATTGAGGCAACTTGCCAAACCACTTTGAGTATGAGTACTGACACTGACAGCAAATCAGACAGAATTATTGTCACCTTTTTAAGTACCATTCTTCCACATCAACAGACATTGAAATATCTCACCTACTTGTACAAATATTCATCTTACAATCTTTTACGACTAAACATTTTTTAGTTTTACAAGCGTCATTACACGACCCTGCCCATAAATTGCTACAGAAACATTCTAAAGTGGACTTAAATGGATCACGGCGAGTATCTTTAACACTATCCAGAACTTCACAATGTTGCTATCTCATCCGTCATTGTAGAAGTAGACACAGTACCACCATTGCAAAATTGCACGGAATGTCTCACAGTAGGTAGAAAAAAAAACCTGAGGTAAAATTACATATCGGGATAAAGGAAGATGTTTGAGGCCCGACGTCCCACCTGATGTGTCCAATACATGCGCTGACAGTACCCGTGGTCGCCTATAGATGGCAGCACAGAAGCCGTGGTCGTTGGAGCCTAGCCTATCATAGCACTACAATACATATATAACACACTCGCCCTCATCATTCATTGGTAGGCAGACAGGCGATAATCTCCGGGTGTTTGTTCTGGGTGTTAAATCATGCTTCAGGGATTTAAGGGGTAGTTGGTGTGTATTAACGTATTCACTTTAAATTAGGGTGGATTCACAATCTGGTAAACGACAGATGTGTTGAAAAGAGGGTTTTCTTGATCGCATGTGTGAGCATGTTATTGTATTTTAATGAGAAATCACATGTATTTTATAAGTTCTAATTAATTTTTAAAATGATTCAATTCATGTATATATTCAAAAATAATTTATATTTTAGTTTAAATATTTGGTATTTTTTTTATTTATCTAGATTTAATAAGAAATCTCGGCTGTTTTATGTTTTATTAATATTACCAGTATTTTTAAAAATATAGAGAAACATATTCACAACAGTGCTTTGTAATGGAGAATTACACATGTGGTAAATTTGTTATTTTAGTGATCTAGTGGTGCTTATTTTTACATTTCTTTGTATATTTAAGTTAACATGTACATAATCCTCCAAGTATAAATGTAATAAAAGTAAGGATGAGTTACCATTTAGGATACAAATCTGCAATAATAAGCTCACTCTACAAACTTCATAAACCAGTACGTTATTTGCTCAATGATTCAACCCCTTTGTAATCGTGGTAATATTTTAAGCCAGGGATTTTCTTTTCTTTACGTTATAGACTGTTGTACATGAAGTGCTGAAACATGGCTAGGGCGATATGTGTACACAAACCAAGTTTATGTAAATGTTATCACCTGCCTACTGTACAGAGACTTATCATGTCCTCGTCATAAAAAAAATGAATATAGTATATAATACTTATAAGAAACTACGGTAGCCCTGATAGCTTTCCTTGGACAATGGACACTTGTGTCAACATTTTATTGTTCTGTTCTGACAAGAGGACTACACGTGTGATATATTTTTCATAATGTTACAAAGTAACACCCTGTAGCTCACTAAAACGTTTCAAAATAGAATGTATTTCTTTCTTTTGATATGAGGATAACACTGACTTCAATAAACACGACATTCCTATACGGAACAGTACGAGGTAATCATATCTTCCAGCTTAGAATAGAGTATGGCTACAGTTGAATTTAAGTTTCCTTAAGGTTAAATCATTTTGTACAGGAGATAATTAACTTATGTTTTTTTCCTACTTGACATATTTCTGGATACACTGTATAATGTTTCATTACATGAATTGTGAAAAAGCAATATTTGTTATCAAAGTTATTTTGGGCCACTTTTAAAGATGTTAGAATTTTCTAGCATTCCTAATGGAAGCATCTCAAAGTGCATTTCAAAGATGATCAAATACAAGTAAATGCTAAATTTAGGAAGTTGAAATATTCATTTATATAAATTTGAATTTTTAAGAACATTCAAAGATTATCAAATAAATGGTAAATTTAGGAAGTTGAAATATACATTTCTTTAAATTTAAATTTTCAATTGAATTTATAAGTAAATGATGAGTTTCCTAGTAGTTATTGCGATATGCTGCCCATGATGCTTGACTTCATACGTAGACTTGGCTCATCTTGGTTGCTCTTTTCTCAAAGTTTTAAGCACCAATTATCTGGAACCTCCTCACCTATGGGTGTGACGTAAAACAATAATTCACGCACTCTTGAATCTAGTGCAATGCTGATTACAACACTACTAATGTTCACTGTGGTTACCATGGTTACAACTTACCAGGCACCCCAGGTTCCCCCTTCTTCCCAGAAGTTCCCGGTAATCCTGGTCGTCCCAGAGATCCGTCCTTCCCGGTCCTCCCTGGTGACCCCGGTCGTCCGTGACGACCCGGCGGTCCCATGGGTCCTGGTGGTCCTCGAATTCCTGTGCTGCCCGGGAATCCCCGTATCCCGGTCGGACCGCGATCCCCCTTCGGACTTCGCTGGTATCCTGTCCTGGATCCGTGAATCCCCGAGGTTCCAGGTTCCCCTTTCGATCCCCGCATTCCGGACAGACCGGCTGGTCCCACCTCACCTCGGTCCCCCTTTTCCCCTTTGCTGCCTTTTGAGATTGGCGCCCGGAGTTCCTGCGGTTTGTGTCCGCCGCGGTACTGCGTGTTGGAATCCCGGCGGAATTTGTTGTCCGCGGTTCCGCGGAGTGCCCTGCGAGCGTGTTGGTTCCTGGAACCGCGATTGAATATGATGTTATCACAGTCGCACTTGCACTGACTGCTGTCACATGTCCCTGGTTCTCCCTTCGCCCCCTGCACTATCGGCATCGCCATGGGTATCACCGGCATGTAGTTCACATTTTGTCCGTTTTGCGTTGGAAACTGCCAATTTACGGATTCGTGATCTTTCTTGCATTCTTTCGAAGTCTCATCTCCACGGGAGAAAGAAACCAATAAAGTCACCGCCACGATGTTCAAACAAATCATTTTGGAAAATTAGTAAAACAGATCCACACTTTTCATTCACAATTCTGTTTAATCCACGTGCAGGGTCTAAACTGAAGGTGTCGTCATAACGTAATGTTAATATTACCTGCCATATGTACTGGTGTATACATTGAGGCTGGAGTGCTAGGGAGGTATGAGAGTTTAGTTGGTGTCTACTATAGCTAGGCCCAGCTGTCAGTTAGACCCAATACCGCCTCACTGGCTATGCCTGCCCTCCTTCCTTCCACCCCTCCTAGACCTGTGTTGGTCATAACACCTCCTGCTTTCTTCACTACGACGAGGCTCCACATGGGGTGCCATATTAAACGTGTACATTTCATTCACCAAGGAATTGGATTAATACTAAAATATGTGCATTTCTTTTGGAAATAATTGGATTAATATTAAAATATGTGCGTTTCTTTCAGGCAAGAAATGGATTAATATTAAAAGCCTGTGTTTGTGTTTTGATAGTAGCGGGTGTACTGCAGGGGTGTTGTTTGTTTCTCTGCGTGTTCTCAGATTGCTCGTATTGTTGGCTGGAAATTGTTTTGTGGTCTATTTCTGTCCATTAAGTGAAATTGACTCCTTATTTCAAGTAAAGGAATCTTGGAAGGAATTTCTTTCATTTGATAGTTCATGTATTTGGATATCGGTATGGATGTATTCGGTTAAATGTTGATACACTTTGTTTTTAAGGGTTGAATGGACTTGATTATCTGTTTGAGGATATTCATTGAGTCAATAGTATTTATGAAACCATTGTGAAATATTGAAGAGAATCACTTTCTTTTATTCAAAGCTATGAATATGAAGGTTACCTTTTCCTAGCTTATTATAATTAAATTTGAATTAATTAAAAAACTTTATTCACACATTATTTAACCAATTTAATATAAAAAAATTATATATATTGTTATTAAATTTGATTTGATTTAAATATTTATTCATACACTATTTAATTATTTATTTAATGTTTTTAGCTTTATTTGCCAGTGAAAATGACTATACATCATACATGTTGAAAGTGTTACGATAGATACCGCTGATACACTAAATCACACACATAATTCTTCAATGGTCCGTTTCTTTTTTCATCCTTTCTTATACCTGTGGATCTGTTTTAATCCTAGGAAGTTATTTATTTGGTTGTACGTGAACTTGTGTATACATCTGCTGCACTCGGCTGCACATCTGGTCTCACTGGCAGATATTTGCTGGAAGTTTGAGATTTCCTGGTGTAAATAGTGCTGGATAGTTCTCGGAAGCTGCGTTTGCTTAGTTCTGGCATGCAGCAATAACTCCCAGATATTAACAGCATATTCCCCCGAGGTTAATCTACACCTGACCTTACAGTGCGACTTCCCTGAACTCCATAATCACTCACTCCTATTGGAATAATGACTTGTGAATTAGAAGTTGATGATGGGCTCTTAGTCGTGTTCATGGTGGTCCAGAAGATTTTACTTTATATTAATTATAATATGTTGTTGTGGAAAAACATTTGGGGAATGGGAGGGACAGAGTAGGATAGAGTGGTTGGTAGTGTGTTAGATACAAAATCTGGTGGTCTGAGTTTAAATCTCACTCTGGTGTTAGAAGCTGAGTGTTACCTCTTGTTTGGAAAACCAGTTTGGGAAAAGGGCATATTTAACCCTATACCTGCTGGATTAGGCACATATATTGCTCTTTAGGGCTTTGAGTATCATCTAGACTTATTAAAGTCTGGAAAATCACATAATTATGAACTATTGGATCTCATCCTGATATAAGTTGATCCTGACCAATCGACGTGAATCATAAATTCAGCTCCCAGCATGCTCAGCATGTGTCCAAGCAGTGACTCGTTCAACGATCCCTGATATTTTGACAAGACAGCAGCTTTAGTCCTAACTGTCGCGTTCTTGACCGTAACTCATTAGCATGCGATATGAAAACATGCTTTGCTGTTGGTTCACTGGACCGCGATGTTATTCTCCGCGTATACGACACCCCGCGAAGATTTCCCGCTGTGTCTGAGATGTGGCGCATGTAGGAATTCCTTTCTGTTCACTGGACAGTAAAATTATGTTTTTATAAAGCATTGCCCTCTATAAAACACACATCCTAGCTTTAATCCTAGCCGTTGATTCTGGGCATTAAACACCTAGTCGGGAGGAAATACGAACCCTGTCTTAGGGCCTTTCATGTCTCGTTAAAAAACACCTATGTTGGTGAACAGATAGAGGTTAAGGTGTTATGGCCTGTGAGAGATTGACTGCATGAGCTATTATTAATGCTTCTTTGAAATATGTTGATAAAAAAACATTGTGATGTGAATTTAATGATGTGCTATGCTTTAACATTGTTCGTGTTTCTACTCTTAAAAATGGCTGTTTAAGGATTGGGAACTATTATTTTTTTATAGATGGCTCAGTGATAATATAATTATTTTCTTTTAAATTTGTAATTATAATTTCCTAAAGTAAATAAATATTCATTTTTACTGACTGCAATATGAATTTATTTTAAAATTAGTAATAGTCAATTTGAGATATTTAATATTTACCTGATGAATCTACCGGTAGTAATATTGTCATAATGATAATGAGAATTGCAAATTTATTTCCCAAAATTACGAAACTTTGAGTACGATTTCATGCATTACAGGTTTTTTTAAGTAGAGGTAAAACTAAGCTCCCAGTAGGGAAAGGGTTAAGCTAAAATTTTATGTTTGGATTTATGAACAAATGAGTTAAGCATGAAATCGTACTCAAAAAGGTTTTGCAATCTTGGGTGCCAAAGTTGAGTTAATATCGATGTAAAATATGCATACAAAGGATGCTCAAAAAGGTTTTGCAATCTTGGGCGCCAAAGTTGAGTTAATATCGATGTAAAATATGCATACAAAGGAAAGCAAGAACTACTGGCTGTAACATGTCTGATTACCTACAATCTTGGGCAGGAAGACTCCGAGGCAGAGCTGTGTGTAAGCCGAGAGTTGAGGGTCACTGTTGTCTTTGATAATAACATTAAAACGTCCCTGCCGAGGGGTACAAAGAGACCTGTTGTTCTAGGAAACACAGAAAACACCCTGAAACCCGGCAATTAATTCCACCTTGTACTATCAGGAATCCAAGCCGTCCTCACAGAAGATAATTGTTTTATTGTTGAGTTAGTATTCTTCCAATTCCCTTATTTCTTTTACAGTTAATTGTGGGATGATTTGGTCTCGTTATATGATTAGGAATTTTGTGGTTAATTAACCACGTTAACATTAAATGATGATACCGCTAATTTTGCCCTTTAAATGCTGAGTTTTGAGATAACGCTGTTGGGTGGTTGTTCAAGTAGACATGTAATGATTAATCAGTTTCCGTTGTCTATCAGTGTTTTCTCCACTGACTTATCTCTCTTTGGCTCAGCAAACTAAGTTGATTGTTCCTCTTCAGGATGCATTCATGTGATAAGAAAGAAAATCTTTTTTCGGACTTTCTCACAGTTGCGGAAAAGAATGTTTCTGCGGATGTCAGATTCGTAGTAGCGACCCACATGTAGACAGATGAACGCAGCCGAACATTTAAAAAAATAGATTCCTTTCCGCTAATCTCCCTTCATTGCAAACCACATGTCGAGGTGAGGGATAGTTGTGTGCCAAGCAGTACAAACCGAGGGATGCTAGCTTCCCAAAGGCTTGTTTTCATTTCCGATACTGCAGTCTTGTGATTACAATGAAAGTATGTTGTTTGCACATCACTGAAATTGTTCAAGTCAGCAACAGGTGGATTCCAGTCAGAACTAGTTGTTGGAGATTGGTATCGACTAGAACAAAGAGAGTTAGTTCTTAGGAAAGGTGTATCTAAAATGTTTCCGTGCACTGGTTTGACATAGGGTGGCAGGATCAGTCTTCTCGGATTATTTAAACAGTATCCACAGCAAATACAGGCCATTCACCTGGAATATATCAGCGTGTGATCGATACTCTTACTTTATGTGGTTTAAAAATAAATGGCTGAAATCTAATTTGAATTGATTGTATATTGATGAGAGATAAATAATAAGTAATATAGTCTCTCTATTAATCTTCTGGTCATCGTCTCTTGAAGCTCTCATATCCACAACAAGACTACAGAGCTCTCATTAGTGTACGATCGCCATGTATAAGAGATCACTACAAGAGTACTTATGGTCTCGTAGTAGATGTGAAAGATTCAAAGAATGATACCCTGCTCGCAAAGGCATTTAACCCTCTCCATGCTGTAGTCAACCAGAGATGCCCTAAAGAGAGTTGTTGTGCCTAATCCAGCACGGAAAGGGTTAACAATGCCTTAGTCCTCATCAAAAGTTTTGGAGAACATGTTATAAATAATTTTAAAAAAATATTACCATTTTCTTTTGCATGTAGACAATCTAAAATAACAAATAAAATAATTGTCTCTGCCTTGCAAGGACTAACACAGCAAGCAGCTATTTAGATTTAACCTTTTGGGAGGAGGTGGTTAAAGCAAACAAATTCTGCATGGCCCCAGGTGATTTTTCTAAGCATCTGTAGATAGGTCAGACTTCTGATTTGAGGGATAACCTGGTGTGAGGGCCATGCCATGCCAATTCAACCTGCAGAGATCAGCTGTTGATGGGGAGGGGGTGGAGAATGGGGTGTTGAGTGGGGTCAGAGTTGAGTACGTAGGTACAAACACTACCTGTCTGTATACTTCCATTTAATTGGCACCGGCACCGATGTACAAGGTATTAAGTCTAAATTTAGCATCACTGATCTCTTTTTCCTATAGCAACTTGTTGACATATCAGAGGGTACTAATATGAAAAGCTATTACATTTATTTGGAAATGGTTTAATGTACGGTTGCCGTTGTGAGGTATTGGTTTCAGTTCATATGAGAGTGTCATCACTCAATGGTATACCTACCTAATTGAATAAAATTCAGAGGTTTTCCAGAGAAATAAGGAAATGGTTGGCATTTAGTTATAGGTGTAATATGCAAGTAGTATGTGCATGTAACAAAAATAATATACAAAAACAGTTTAGATATAATTTGCAGGTTTCTATTTTGATTTGTCCATGCACTTGTATGATAATTGAATTATATTTGTTATTTGGTAAAAAGCTACAATTTTTCTTTAAATTTGATCCAATTTGGCCAGTTCTTTTAGCACCCAGTACCCCCAAGGAGAGGGTTAACAATCGAAATGGGTGTGTCATTGTTAGTTTCTGCCAATGACTTGGGAACTATTGTTACAAGCTTTTATTGTGTTGGAAACTTAAACATTTTAGTATATTTTCAATATATCCAAGCAATCACTATCTATCTCACCAGACAAATGATTGTGATTGCTTTACTTGGAAGAGGAAAGTTGAGAAGAACATTAACCCTTTCCCTGATGGATTAGGAACAGGTACACCCTTTATGGCATTGCTGGTTGCCTTCAGCATGGAGAGGGTTAATGGACTGGCGTGTTTGACTGAGCCAGAATGTGTCAATAAAAATGTGATAATTGTTTAAAATATTAGTAAATCCACTTTTGTTTTCCAGAGCGGAGTTTACTGGATTCTCTCCCCTTCCATGCCCAGTGTCCGGAGGAAGAGGTGGAACTGGTGAAATTCCTGTACGAAAATACACTGAAAAAGGTGACCGCGATAAATGTCTAGTAATTTACTAAACGGTCTATACTGGGGCCATGCACTTAATATCATCCTTGGTCTGTCAGTACCAGCCAGTGTTTGCAGGTTTACTGCAACATTCTGTGCTATGGATGTTGCAGGTTTCCTCCTGCCATAAACTGACAAGCCATGATATAAATGAAAGAATTCAGTACCAGCCAGCACTCGCAGGTTTACTGCAATATTCAGCGCTATGGATGTTGCGGCTATCCTCCTGACCTAAAATATAAATGAAATAATCTTGAAAGTGCATCTAAACTCCAATTAAAATACAAAAGACAGGCCTCAATTTAGCGACTAAATTGGTCGCCATGGCGACCGCATTTTACATTTGGCGACCAGTCTTTCACTGTCGGTTGCCAGCTGGCTCCTTGTCTTTTATGAGTTTGGCGACTAAAGATACTCAGCTGATGTGTTCAGAACAATATTCTTAAAAAGGTCTTAAATTTACATAAGGTGCATATATGATTTATTTCTTTGAGTGAAACGTTTCTTTTGGAAAACACGGATATGTTCACACCAAAATAATCCAGGTCACAAC
>JAUTBZ010144850.1:0-12379 GCA_032361785.1 Lepetodrilus galriftensis
CACCGTATACTGACTGTGCTTATTACCAGTCCACACTTACAAGAACGAGGATATCCCACTCAGACACAGTATACTGACCAGTCCACACTTTACCACTTTAATGCAGAGTTGCAGGCAGGGGAACAACAACTACAACCTTTTAACATCTCTTGGAATGATCAGGCAGGGAAGCAGCTTGGGATGGATTCAGATTCTTCGATAATTTTCACTCTGCAGACCGGCGATCTAACCACTACACCACACACAGTCATAAACACTGGCAAGAGTATCAAAGCCTAGTTGTTGAATTGAGAAATTTGTCTTGAGATTCTCCTTCTATGTTTATTTAATTTAATTTAATTTTTTTTAATTTGTGGTTTAGCTCTGCTTTCAAAATTCTTTCACTTTTATGACAGCTTGTCAGATTATGGCAGGAGGAAACCCTGAAACCAACAACATCCGTAGTCAGTGTTCGAAATTACAACTGGCCCGCTGGCTCGGCCATTTCTCCCAATGCTAAAGGTATCCTAAGGCCAGTAGAAATTAATGTTTTTTTGTAAAGATTTGTTATTTGTATCATTATTCGGGCCAGTAAGGTTCCAGGTGTAATTTAGAACACTGTCCATAGTACTGAATGTTGCAGTAAACTGGCTGGTACTGACAGACCAAGGATGACAACTGCATTGCCACTCTACTGACAGCGCATCCTATCAATATCGCGTCAGAAAGTTAACTTTCAGGGTATCCAAGTGAAGATAAAATAAATGTACTATTGATATAATATATGATTTATTCCTTTTGCATGCATCCTTACATACATAGCATTGACATGCGGGTCCAAAATAGTTCATACTTTATACAGCCAGGCTATGTACAATTACATCCATACTAGTATCTCAGACTCCATGGGAGAAGCAGTGTCCACAGAGAAGAAATCTAGCACTAAATCCATAAATAATATAACAGCGATTAATATATAATACATAAAATGTAATCATGATAAAGCAGTACAAATTGTAAAGAGACAGAGAATTTACTTTGAAACTATTACAAGCAAGACAGGTAACAGTTGAATCGGGTATATAAATATAAAGTCACAGTTCTGGAGATGTAGCTCACTTGGTTACCTATGATTTGAAGGAGTGATGATATCATCCACTGTGATTTTTAAAATTCAGGGTTTGCAATTAACACTCGCCCAAGCTATTTCTCCCAATGCTAAAGGTATCTTAAGGGCGAGTATAAATTCATGTCTTTTGTAAACATTTGTTATTTGTATTTTTATTCGGGCGAGTACGTTTTAAAGTTAGTTTTGTTTCGCTGTTGCGAGTACTCCGATCACGTGAGATGCGCGAGAGTTCATGAGAGGTCATAGCGTGACTTGTTCTCGAGAGAGAGACGGATGGGAAAATGTTCTCGTTTAATTGTATAATTATTATCCCTGAAAATCTATAATAAATTGTTTTCGCACACATGTATGGAAATTTGAAATAGCACTGCATGTATGCTAATATCAATGCAGTTCGTTTCATTCATATCAAAATGTTTCATTTAAGATATTCAAATTGTGAAGGGAAAAAAAGCGTGTTGTTACCAAAATATTCATAAAAATGTTATAAATACATCTACCGGTATTGCTCAAAACTTTAAAGATCGATAGAAAGCTGAAAAACATGTAGTATGTGTCTACATTTTACCTCTCAACGTTCAAGGCAAAAATAACTAACATATTTAAAATATATAAATATATATATTAAATTATCAAAATAATTACGGTAGTATGACAGCAAATCATGCATGACGTGATAAGCTAGTATTTGTCACCAAGCTAAGTGAACTAAAATCATCAGATTTACAATTATACCAATAGCAATACTTAAATTCACTGGAATGTGTGTATCAATACAAAACCAATATATTCATAATTCAAACCAGTAGGCTAGTGTGAAATAGCTAATTACCTAGAATACTCTAAATTCCATACAAAACTTAACAAAATAACTACAACAAATAAACATCATAAAAACAAAATGGAAAGTTGGTCTGGTCTCAGCACTAGGTCGATGTTTTCATAATTTATGTTTTCATAACAGTAGTTTAAATATATGACATAATTCTCATCAGAAACAAAATAATAACAAATATCTGGATTAGGGTGTGATTGTGTATGACACAATTTACATAATCAGCAGATATAAACAATGCATAATACATCTGACATCTGACCTGTGACCTCCGACCTCCAAGTGGTTTGTGTCGACAGCACAGAGATGCAAATGCCAATGTTTACAGCACTTCGCTGAGTAGCACCTTATAACAAAAACTAAAGTAGTGCTAGCCTTACATGGAAGTGGGACTATATTGTGCGAGATCAATACGGTAATTTGAATACACAATGTGGTGCAACATCTACTGAAGTGTGTAGAAAATAGTCTGCATGTTTTGTTGGGTGAGTGAATATGGAGTTTATATGGAGTTTAACATCGCTGCGGGAATCTTTCACCCATTTGCGACTATGTTTTGTTGGGCTATTGAATCACGACTCTTTGACATTCTATGCAAGTCTCCCCAAGGAAAATGTTGGAAATACAGGGAATATGACATAACCTTGTAGCACCTTCAACGGCAGCTTGGGTTGTATACTCCCCAGGGAGTTGAGAAAGAAAGAATGGAATGCATTGACCGGGGAAATAATATAAGTGCTATGAGCATACCTAGTGGGGTGTGGAGTTTGGCTTATAAAAATGGGCACATTATTCTTATTATTAATATAAAAATTCAATTCAATTCTTTATTGCATGTAAGGCCACTGGCCTATTAATATGTGTATTTCTGTATCTTTACCATACATATTATACCACACTGAGTATAGAAAGTTGTGCAACAGGAGTCATGCATTCCAGGCAACATTTTTGGGGGAAATACTGAAACATAAGAATTATTTGTACTCTTGCAATCTCCTAGGTGTTCAAATGTTGAACATGGTATCCGTGATCTGATGCTTATCTCACCGAGTGCTTAAACACATGTATACGCACTGCAAATGCGTGTCATAATATGAAAGACATAGGCCAGGAAGAAAACAATATATATTATTATATTTAACTTGATATGATGAATGAAGCATTTCCTTAGTACAATAAGACACAGACGTTGCTAGACTTGATGTAGACCCATGTGA
The DNA here is from genome assembly GCA_032361785.1 of Lepetodrilus galriftensis. Taxonomy (NCBI): domain Eukaryota; kingdom Metazoa; phylum Mollusca; class Gastropoda; order Lepetellida; family Lepetodrilidae; genus Lepetodrilus; species Lepetodrilus galriftensis. The sequence continues at coordinate 3,161 of JAUTBZ010144850.1, forward strand.
TAGCAAGAGGCCTGTTAAGAAGGGTGAGTTTATGCAAGTTATCGCGTGACGTCACATATGAAGGATGAAGTTTTCCAAAGCAATTTCACGCTTGTCCTCGCGTGTTCGCGCCCTCCTGAACAGGCCTCTGGTATGACTACTGTGGTTCCAACTAGTAGTGAAAAGTAGGACTGTTATTGGAAATACTTGTATGAATACGGTATGCGTGTTCAGTTGTTAATATGCATTTACTTTATTGGCATAACCTAGGTAATCTGAGTGAGTGAATATGGAATTTAACGTCACTGCGGAAATCTAGGTAATCTGACTGGTGATAATTAACAAAATCTGATACAAGGACAGGTAACAATGAACTCTCCCTTAGGGCTATGTATGGTCCCTATGTATGGTCCTAATAGATGCCAGGTGGTATATTCACATGAAACATGAAGAACGATTTCTCAACAAAGCTTTCTATGAGTAGATAATGCCTGGACAGAATTAAGGCCTTTGAGTTCATCAGAGTTCATCTAGGTTCATCTGGGTTCATCTGGGTTCATCAGAATTCATCAGAGTATCAGTTCATCTGGATTCATCACAGTTTACACAAGGTCCATATCCTGATGCACAAAAATACAAAAGCTGCGAAGTTTTTCAGAAATAATTCGCCCCTCTACATGTCTTCACCCACTCAACCAGTCGAGGTCGTCATCATCGTCATCATCGCCAAACAGTGGTGGTGGCGCTGTTGCCTTCACATCCTGTGAACAGATTTTTAAAAATCTTATCTACTTGTCAGAATTGTGAGATCTGAATGGTTCACATGATCTTGATATAAAAATGCAAAGAAAATTAAATTCCCTAGAGCAACAGACATGTGCATTCATTTCAGACCAAATTTCTTTTAATTTAATAAAAAATAATAATAATTTTAAAACATAAAACAACAATTTTATGTTTTTTTAAATAAACAAATATTATAATAACAATAATTTAAATGACAAGTCTCACCTCTTCTCCAGTGAGATCAGGTTTACTCAGTGGTTTACTGGACTTGTTCTTCTTCTCCGTCTTCTCTGACAGCTTGAACTCTGACCCCAGCGTGTCAGCAACTGTGTCATCGGTGCCAAACAACGGGCTGGAAACAAGACATCAAATAAGCAAATTAAAACCAATTACTTTAGAAGTCATGATATTAAATTTTATTTTTATTTTTTGTTGTTGTTATTTTTAATTGGGGTTTAGACTTAGAGTCGCTTTCTAGATTCTTTCATCTATATCACAACTTGTCAGTTTACGGCAGGAGGAAACCTGCAACATCTGTAGCACTGAATGTTGCAGTAAACCTGCAAGCACCGGCTGGTACTGACAGACCAAGGATGATATCTGCATTGCCACTCTAAAGATAGCGCATTCTACCAATATCGCGTCAGAAATGTAACTTTAGTGAACATTGATGTCGGGCACCCAGTGCGGGATTTGAACTCGGGACCTTTGGCTCCGAAGTCCAAATGCATACATTACATAAACATGTCCTTGACCTCCGCTCCGTCCTCACCTTTCGTCTTCTTCCTCATCAAACAGCGGAGGAGGTTCTCGTGTGGCCAGCGTCGGCAGACCCTCCGACTGTGAGATGGTCGATCCCGACCTCGCCTCCTTCCCCAACGACGGCGATGTCGCGACATTCTTTGGACTTGTCGTGTCCGCCTCTTCCTCGGGAACATCATCCACGTCAGACTTGTCCTCGGCGTGGTTCGAGTCTTGCCGGTTCTTGTCTCCGGCGGAACTTGTCAATATATCCAGCAAAGGAGCAGCAATAGCAGCAGCAGGACCAGGACCAGCCTCAGTTTCTGAGCCGTCTACGGAGCTCGATGATTTAACGCCACCTTCTTCTGTTTGCTTTTTCTCTTGTTCTGTATCATCTTCAAATGGTTTGGATTCCTCGGATTTCTCGTTATGGAGGTCATCGAAGGCAGCATTGCTGTATTCTGATTGGCCGCTTGATACATTGATGTCCTGTGATTGGCTAAGAGGGTTGGCCAGATCCGATACACTACTTTCCTGCAACTTGTCCACTGATGATACATCGGGAACATCAACATGTCCAGGTTCCGGTGTTCCTGATAGGGAAAATATAATTATGTTGTTACAACTATATTACGATGAACATACTTTTTCTTTCAGATGATCTAGAAGAAACTTTGGATAACAACATGTGGAATGTAACATGGCAGATTTTAGTGGAATATATCAAGATTTAAAAAAAAATCATCTTAATCTTCTCCCTAGTGGATCAATAAAAGAATATTTGTTAATATTTGTTGGAGGTATCAGATCTAGAGGCAAAACACTGAATTAAATATTTTATAAGGAAATATGAAGTATGAAAATACATTTTGAAGCATGTTTGTGGATATAAATTAAGAATAAAAATTGTACCATTTTCAGAATGTGGATGTTCATCTTCTGTTTTTGACTTGGAGCAATCTGAAAATGAAACATATTTCCAAAATATATTCATGTTGTTCATTAATGTTTAGAACATAAAATTCATAATAGGCATGTGATATGATGTTTATTTTTGTGTAATTGTGTACTAAGTATATTGTCCCTCAATCCGTCATGAATTCCATCTAGCGAATAAACATGGAAAAACATAGAAACATATCTGCATATAATACTTGTATACATGGCAGATAACCAATGCATTGTGTTAATGCTTTAATAAATTAATAATTAAGAATAGATCGAATGGAAATAATAACGAAAACCACGTAAAAAAATTATTTATACATTTCATTTCAAACAAAATAATCAAACGTACAAACTAGTGACTGCTAAGTGTATATATATCACCTACAAAATGAATATGTCTATATTTGTGGCCCGATCCACAATGCTATCAAATCTTTTAAATTTTACAATCAATTGAAAAGATATGACAACGTTGTGTATTTTACCCCAGGCTTGCAATAAATTAACCCAAACACCCATATAAGTGAACATGCATATATTTCAAAGAATGGTTACAAATGCAATAGAAATAAAGTCTATTAGTCTGAGAAACAATTAGTTAAAGCCTGGCAGAGTTCAGGTGGAAACAAGATATATGATCTAAAATGGGATAGATATTGCCCAGTAAAGCTTAGGAGAACAAACATATGATTAAAAAAGTGATATATATATATGCAGGCGTGGCAATGTGTCTTGGATTTGCCGAAATCTGCCGATTTATTTATTCAGGGGTTGATTTATTTGCCCTGGATGACCTCCAGCCCTTAGACCCCAGGAATGTTTTCAATTGAAATCAAAATTATCTGTTGCCATGCCTGTATATGGCCCAGGGTATCGTTTCTCGAAGCTCTTAGCCGCTAAGGGACCATAGCGCACTCTTTGCCGATAGCTAATACATTGCTAAGAGAGTGCTATGGTCCCTTAGCAGATAAGAGAGCTTCGAGAAACGATACCCCGGTAAGGGCATGGTTTCTCGAAGCTTCCATATCCACTATGAGACGATAGCGCCCATGTATTAGAGATAAGATGGCTACGAGAGTCCTACTTGTCTCGTAGTAGATACGAGAGCTGTGAGAAACGATACCCTGACAATTAGCAGATTATATCCATGAGCCAACAAAGATCCTCTAAAGCTGAAGAAGTTAAAGTTAAAGAAGCCGACCTATAGAAGCAGTATACAGCAGCAAACACCCAGACAGAAAGTAAAAGATCCTCTAAGTACACCAGTGTTAGATACACCAGCAGGGAGAGAGTCCAAGCCTTCTACGTTATACACTAGAGTGGCGTCTCACCATTCTTAGAGACCTCATCCACAGACTTGTGATTGGGAAGGGCTTCCTTGGTCATCGACACCTTGATCAGATGATCCTCTAAGTATACCAGTGTAAATGCCAGCGGAGACTGAGAGAGTCCAAGCTTTCTATGTTATATACTAGAGTGGCGTCTCACCATTCTTAGAGACCTCATTCAGAGACTTGTCATTGAGAAGGGCTTCTTTGGTCAGAAACGCCAGCGGATCCAAGAGAGTCCAAGCTTTCTATGTTACACACTAGACTGTCATCTCACTATTCTTAGAGACGTCATCCAGAGACTTGCAGAGTCTTTTAAAGTCCTGAGATCAAACTCTGTACCAGTTTCTGTTAATTATTTATTTGTGCCTTCAAGAGATTTGTACCAACTGTTTCTTACAACAAGATCGTCTTGTTCTTTAATGCCTTTGGAATTCACAGCAAAGGTTGGTTCGATAGTCAACTGACTTCTTCATTCTAGGTTTTGATAAGGCTAAGTGAGATGCGAGTTCTGATATCTTGACCTCACCTCAACATCTAGTCTATCCATAAGAACACTATGGCATGGATTTCATTTTCACAGCTTCAATAGATTTGTCCAAACTGTTTCTTGCAACAGATCTTCTTGTTTCCCCAAGGTCTTTCAGATTCACAGATGGCAAAGGTTGGTCCAATAATCCAATGACTTCTTCATATTAGGTTTTAATGTGCTGCAAGTTCTGCTATGTTGGCCTCTAGTCTGTTCATACTAACACTGTGGTATGGATTCTATTGTCACCGCCCTGATGAAACTACTGTGATGCCATCACCGCTTCACTGATGCCATGTTCACCAGTAGATGGGTCTTTCTTCACAGTGTTAGAAGTGTTGTCTTTCTTCACAGTGTTAGAAGTGTTGTCTTTCTTCACAGTGTTAGAAGTGTTCTTTTCATAGTAAGGTTTCAGGTAGATCAAAGGTTTCTGTGTGGCATTGGTTTTCTTTGTTTCCAGCAAGTTGGTGGACAAGACAGACTCTGTGACAGTAGGATTTTGTTGAGAATGAAGATCTTGGTTTGAACGTTGTTGGGTTCTTGGATTTCAATATTGTCTTCAGCAGATGAATCAAGCTTATCATTGCATGGATGTAACTCTCCAATATTGGACATAAAAGAAGACCAACAAACAGTTGATTTCATGTGGCATATTTAATGATAAATGTGTATTGTGAGGTGAATTTAATATCCTATGTTTCATACATTTTAAAGCAGTTTTTCTGATGATTTTCTATTTTTTTTGTATACACTTACGCTTAGTTAATTACGTTTACTGTTAGTGTTGACCTGAAAAAGCCAGTATTTATTAGTGAAAAGTCGTCAAGTCTCGTATGGCTGAAGCAATTAAATGTTTATATGTTTATACGTTCTTTTCTAATTATTGTCATCTTTGATTACTACTAGTATTAGAAAAAAAAAAGAAGAAACAATTCAAAAACCTGCCTTTTGTTTCTAAGATATTTATGTAAATAAGAAGTAATATTCAAGAAATTATTGTTAATAAATACAAACATTATATGGGCCTGGTATTAACCATAACCATGCTAGCGGGGGTGGGGGGGGGGGGGAGGGGGAGGGGAATAATTGGATTTATGCCTAACCCAGATCTATATCTGGTTTTGCGATGCAAAGATATGAAACTTGTGTAGATGAAATGAAAATCATAAAACAGTGGAGATTTTTGGATTGATTTGTTAGATTAAAACATTTATATATTAGCATACAAGTAGCCATGTAATAAACAATATACAGATAAAAAATAATTTAATTTAATAAGTTGCAAATTAAGTAATTAAATGTGAAATTAATGCATGTCTAATTGAAAAGTAGGTGGAATAATGTGTATAAAGCTGAAGTGAAAAATGCAATAAAAACACACAGAGTTAGACACTTGCAGATGGTTATATATGGCCTATCAAATTCTATGATTAAATACATGCTATATCTATACTGAAAAATGCATGTGGACGTCAACACTTATTTATCACAGTAGTGAAGAGTTACTTCTTGCGGCCCCCCCTTTTCTTTGATTTCTTTGCCTTTCCAGCTGAATCAAGTCTCTCTTTGTATTGAGGATTGCCTTTGTCCCCTGTTGGTTGACTTGTTGCCTTTGACATCTTGGGCTCTATAGGTGAAGCTTGATGTGTAGAACTTGCGACCGTAGGTTGAACAGATGCTGTTTTTTTGCCTGCTGAATCAAGGGTTTCTTTGTGGTAAGGATTTCCTTTGTCTCCTGTTGGGTGGTTTGTTGCCTTTGACATCTTGGGTTGTGCGTGTGAAACTTGATGTGTAGAACTGGCTACCATAGGTTCAATTCCTACTGGTTTCTTCTCTTTACCAGCTGAATCAAGCTTTTCTTTGTGGTAAGGATTCCCTTTGTCGCCTGTTGGTTGGCTTGTTGCCATTGACATCTTGGGTTCTACTGGAATTTTAGGACTGGATCCTACAGGTTGAACTGACAGCGATTTCTTGGCATGATCCTTTCCAGCTTTGTCCAACTCCTCCTTATAGTAAGGATTGCCTTCGTTGCCTTCTGGCTGGTTGACGGCTTTGGGGATGACAGGTTCTTTGTTCATAGTTTTAGGAGAGGGTCCTTCTAGACCTAAAGGCAGTGGGTCCTTGCTTATGATGCGTGTGCCAGCGATTATCCTCCTATGCCTCCCTTTCTGTGAACGGAGGAGGGTGGTTTCAGGAGGGTGGTTTCAGCACTGGTCCGACTAAACAACACACAAAGCAAATAAAGGACATGTTGGCTCATAGAAAGTACTGTCTATTACAAGGTCTTCTAGAGTGGACCCAGTCCAGCTAACTTGTCATTTGACAGTCAAAACCAGTCAACAGAAGCATTTTTGACAAATGTAATAACAAAATAAATTTTAAATATCCATAACTTTGTTTGAACAGTACTACAGAATGTTGTATTCAGTTTTGGGTCCACTCTACAAGACCCTATGGTATTTTGATATCAACATCATTAGAATAGAGGTTCTACATGGCATTGTCTTAACAGTGTGGTGTAACCTTTATGTCTAATGTCAAAAGGATGCATTAAATTAGTATCGCATTAATTTAATGATTTACAGTATTATCCAGATATTCAACAATCAATGACCTCTGAAAATATTGATTGAGATTCTGAAAAATATTCCCTACCATACTTTCAAATTTTTCTACTTAAGATTTCCCTTGAGCAAAATGCCCAAATACCCAATCACTTCAATAAAAAAAAACATTGATGATCTACCAAAATAACTCTAAAAATGGGTTCACTGAAACAAAGATACAGTTTCTATTTTCATCCTGATTTTTTCCATATTTTTCAGAGCTAGATGGAACACATGACAGATCTTAACCTTCCTTCTGCCGCAGGCGACCAATGCTTCCAAATAGGCTGTGGTAGTGATGCATCGGTCGGTAAAAATGTAAATCGATCGCAAGGAAAAATTATTGATAGTCATTAATAGCTAAAATTTTACTTTATTGGTTCATGTTACTTTACATAATTGAAGTTACCGGTAAGTTGAATAACTTCTCTCTTAACAGAGTGCAATTTATCTTAATAGTTCAGTCAAAGTACAGTGCTCCCTCGATATAACGCCCTTCGATGCACCGCAGATTTGGATACAATGCGGGGTCCAACGTAGACCGCATTTTAAAAAAGAAATGTAAAAAAAAAGCGTTATATCGAGAGAGCACTGTAAATGAAAGTGGAATTTGCATTTAATCATGCCAGGTGACATGCTATCTAGTCTAATGCATTATTGAAACAGCTACAAATCTGCATGCTTCTAGATTAGAAGCAAGTAATTAATTGAAAATTTTAAATACATTAAAATATATATTAAAAAAGAATATACAAATAATTTAATTATTGATTAACTTCTATTGTGACTGTATGTTGTAGTAGTAGTAGTAGTAGTAGTAGTAGTAGTAGTAGTAGTAGTAGTAGTACATAATGGTCAATAATATATCGGTAATCGATTGATTGGTGGGCCTTGATTTTCAACGTCTGGTCGACTGACATCACTAGCTTGTGGTTAACTTCAGCAGAAGGAAGTTTGTAGAAGGGAGAGAATTCAGACTTTTGGGACAATTACTAGAATTTATTACTAGAGTTATTTCCCCCTCAAATGCTCAGACCTAGATGGGATGTTTCCTTCTTTTAAACATTCAAGATCGTTCGCCGCCCCATTAAAAGGCATACAATCACAATTTGTTGACATATTTCATGGTCAAACATGAAAATTTGTACATTTGATTTTTCTACAGAAGGCTATAGTTTCAGCATGCTCCACTGATTTTCCATATTTTCATATTTGTTATTATTTTTTGCATTTTTTTATCCCATGATAATTATACTTTTTTTTTAAACTATGAAAGACTATGAAAATATTGAAAACCAGTGGGATCCGCAGAAAATGTAGTTTCTTTCCCAATGCTTGATTGGTTGAATTAGGGATTAGTATCGCTTTCAAGATCATTTACAAACGACAGGAAATCAGAGTGAATTCTGACCAGAAATATCATAGAATTATATTTCTTAAGCATTTCCATTCGTGGGGACATCTCCTGTTTGCTTGTGTGTCAAGATGGAAACCTTGCACCCAGGTCCGAGCAATAATGTGAGCAAGGGGAGATAACTCTAATGTGTTTGGATAACTCAGAGTGACTTGGTGATCACAGCACGTACATGCAGGCAGAGTGAGATGGGATTACGGACAGAGAAGCAGAGGATGAACAGCTATAGGCCTACCTTCAGCTTCTGTGCTTTCACTGGTAGTAAAACTATCCTTATCGTGGTCGTCTTTCTGCTGGACTGGCGACTCGCGGGTAGCACCGTTCTGGTCAGTGTCTAGCTCTACCTGGAGGTCAAGGTCACTGGCTGGATGTTCCTGGAGGTCAAGGTCACTGGCTGACTGTACCTGGAGGTCAAGGTCACTGGCTGGCTGTACCTTGAGGTCAAGGTCACTGCCTGGCTGGATGTGGAGGTCAAGGTCAGGGTGGGTGACTCCGGTCACTGGCTGGATTATCACGTCTGAGCTGTCGCTTTCTGTCTGGCTTGCGGAATCTAGGGAAGAATAGAAATTTAGAAATTTTAAATAATTCAGATTCTGGCATCTATGGCCATATATAGCAAGTCACTTTCAGACAGTGGAATCTAGGTAAACATCATAACTTGAGAAACAGAATAATAATAATAATAATTTAGGCTGTGGCATCTGGAAGAAATTCTTCTTAATTTAACTCTCTGTATGCTGTAAGCAACCAGAGATGCCTTAATTATTTCCATGCTGAGGGCAACCAGAGATGCCCTAAAGGGCTTTACCTGTGCCTAATCCAGCAGTGAGAGGGTTAAAGAGCAGTGTCTGCCTAATCCAGCAGTGAGAGGGTTAAAGAGCAGTGTCT
>JAUTBZ010144861.1:0-12377 GCA_032361785.1 Lepetodrilus galriftensis
ATCAGATATTGATGGTGCAAACTATAATACTATTGCCGTGGATGCAACAACGTCTGATGTGCCAGGTAATGACTTTGTCGATGAGCCTGTTCTTGGTAATGTTAAAGGTATTATCTTTATTGATGATAACTCTGATGGATTATTTAATAATGCGGAAGCACAGACCATTAGTGATATCGATATTGTTGTAACAGATGCTTATGGTGTTGAACATAATATCTCTACTAGTGCAGTATTGAATGGCAATGGAGAGTACGAATATGATCTAACATGGCTACCTGTTGGTCCAGCAACGGTAGTAAGTGTTAATACGGGTGATCCTGATTTACCGGAAGGAGCAACACCGACAACGCCCATTGTTGCTTCAGTTACAATTTCTGCAAATGCGTATGTAGAACAAGACTTTGGCTTCAACGTACCATCTGTAGTAGACAGTGATCCTAAAACATTGGCTTCATGTGCCAATCCATCGAGTATTACTTGGGAAGGTTCAACAGTAAGTTCGCAGTCAGCATGGCATGATATTAATATCAGTACGGATCTAGCAACGGCTAAAGAGTTCACTACTGTGGGTGATAGTAATATCTTGGTGAAGATGTTTGTAATCAATACGGATGGTCAATTCAATTATGCTGATGCAGGTACTGATGATACTACTGCTGGATCTCCTAACGGAGTATTTGGACAACCTTATCTAACCTTATATCTAGGTGATCAAAACGCTCCTATTGGTGGCGGACAAGCAGGTGACTTAATAGCAGGTGAAGAAGCAACATTACATGTTGAATTTGACCAATCAGTTATCCTTGATAATTGGAGAATCAGAGACCTTGATTCAGGTGATATCAGAAGTGGTGTTGATAATTGGGATTGGCAAGATGCGGTTCGTATGAAGGCTTATGATGCTAATGGTGATGAAGTAGCACTGACTGTATCTATTGGTTCAGGAACTAACTTGAAAACAACCAATGGTTTTTATCACACAGATAGTGACAGTGACCCTAGTGTATTGACAGGGCCAGGAACAGGCGCCAACAGCGCAACAGGTCATATTGTCTATAGCTCTGGAAACCTTCCTATTAAACGTTTGGAGATTACGCATCAAGCAGGTCCAGATATTGCTGCGCAAACACGTTCTGCATTAGCGCTTTCAGGCTTTGCAGTATGTACGGTCTTGGAAATTTCTGGAAAAGTGACCAATGACGCGAATGGAAATACTGATGGAGTAACAGGACCTGAGATAGAAACTGCAGGTGGTGATCCACTTTATGCTCATCTCGTTGATACTGCAGGTAATGTGATTGATGTCGTAACAATTGCTGCTGATGGTACTTATCTTTTTGACAAGTTAATCGAAAAAGATACTGATTATACGGTCGTACTAAGCTCGGTTAAAACCGATGCTGGCACAGTTATGGCAACTCCAGTGCTACCAGCAGGTTGGCAGAACTCAAGTGAAGATACGGGTAGTGATGCCAATATTGATGGGATTCTACCAGTATCAGTTGCATCTTCTGTGATCACTGGAATTGATTTTGGTTTAAATGAAATTCCTGTTGCAAATGATGTAGCAGGACCTTCACAACTTAATCCATCGAATGCACAGACAGTGCAGGTAGTTGGATTAGAAGTAACTGACCCAGAAGATGGTATGCCAACAATAATCATCATAGAAACTTTACCAACAGAGGGTACGTTGACTTATAACGGTGCTCCAGTAACGGTTGGACAGGAGATTCCAAACTTTGATCCTACGAAGTTATTGGTTGATCCAAATCCAGGTAATGTAACGGTGACTTTTGATTATCATACAAAAGATGCTGCGGGTGCAGTTTCAAATACTGCTACCGCTACCATGCCGTTTACTTATGAGCCACCGGTTGCAGTTGATAATGCTAAGAGTAATCCTCTAAGCGGTTCTGATACAGTTGTTGATGTGTTAACAAATGACACAAAAGGAAGCTATGACTTTGATCCTACGACAGTAAAAATTGCTCTACCAAATGGTGATAGAGTAACTTCGCTTGTGGTTCCAGATCAGGGCTTGTGGACTGTTGATGCTGTAACAGGTGCTATTACGTTTAATCCAGCGCCAGGCTTTACGGGTGATCCAACACCGATCCAATATATTGTTTCAGATATATCAAGTGTTGAAAGCAATATCGCCAATGTAACCATTGATTATCCACAGACTGTGCCTGTAGCAAATAATGACACTAAATCAGGTATAACAAATAATCCTGTTGTCGTTGATGTTGCTGGTAATGATACTGATCCTGAAAATGATCTTGATCCAACCACGGTTAAGTTAATCGATCCAACTGGTAACCCAGTAACAGGTCTAATAGTTTCAGGTGAAGGTACATGGACTGTAGATACATTAACAGGAGAAATTACATTTACACCTGAAGATGGGTTTACAGCTGATCCAACGCCAGTGAACTACACGGTTAGAGATAAAACGGGTCTATTATCAAATCAAGCAACAGTTACGATTGATTATGAAATCCAACCACCTGTTGCGGATAACGAGAATAGCATCGGAAACACTCCAAACACTTCTGTAAGCATCGACCCACTTGATGGAGACAGTGATCCTGATGGCTCACTTGATCCAAGTAGTGTTAAGTTGACGGGAGCTGGAGTTAGTGCTGATGGTAAAACGTTAACTGTTCAAGGTGAAGGCGTATGGCATGTTGATGCGACAACGGGTGAGATTACATTTACGCCAGAAAGCAGCTTTACTGGCAACCCTACACCTGTGACCTACACGGTTGCAGACAACGATGGCAATCCTTCTAACGAAGCAACAGTGACTATTGAGTATAGAGATTTAAGTACGATTAACTTGCTTAAACAAGTCTACAGTAGCGATGATAAAACCTTAGGGCATAATGCTGGCGAGGGTTGTGATACTGCATCCAGCCAGACTGTTATTGCTGATGCTGATAAAGATCATAAGGTATATACAACCTATTGTTTCACCGTGACTAATACCAGTGCAGGATACTTAAGTAGTGTTGAGGTGACTGATAACACATTAGGGTTGACTCAGAATGACTTAACGCCAGTGGGTGCTACACCAGCGAGTTTAGCGCCAGGTGAATCTGTTACTTACTATGTTGAGAGAGACTCAAGTGAAAGTATTGAAAATACAGCCACAGTTAGTGCAATACCAAGTGATTCTGATGGTACTGCGACGGGGGAAAATCCAGTTTCTAGCACCAGTGTAGCTAATCTTACTTACTATATGCCTACGTCAATAGGTGACACCATCTGGGAAGATAAAAACAATGATGGTGTAATGGATGAAGGCGAAGCATTACAAGGTGTAGAGGTTACCTTGACACTGCCAAATGGAAGTACTCAAACGGCGGTTACTGATGAAAATGGTCACTACCTGTTTGACGATTTACGAGCAGGTGACTATGTAGTCGCAGTTAATGAAGACAGCCTGCCTCAGTCACTACGTGGAAGAAATACACAAGACCCAGATGGTGGCAATGATTCCACCTCAGCAGTAACCCTCGATGGTGAAAATAGCAACCTAGATCAAGACTTTGCTTATCATACGCCTACAGGTGCTGTTGCAGGAACCGTGTATGAAGACACCAACGGCAATGGCAAGCAAGATCCTAGTGAGCCAGGCATTGCAAATGTTAAAGTGCTCGTTACGGACATTGATGGTGAGCTCTATGAGCTAACGACTGATGAGAACGGCAACTATGCGCAACAAGTTCCAATAGGAGATGCGGTCATTGATATTGATGAAAGCACCTTGCCACCGAGCTTCACGCAAACAGAAGGTACTGATATAACAACCGTAACTGTGCCAGAAGATGGCATAGGAAGTGATGTTGATGGCTACAAGCCTCCAGAAAATGCGGGTACTGTTGAAGGTGTCGTCTACGAAGACACCAACGGCAACGGCAAGCAGGATGAAGGTGAGCCAGGTATACCAGGTGTAAAAATTATTATCACAGATAGCACAGGTGGTACGCATACTGTGTTTACCGATGAGACAGGAGCATACAAAGAAACTGTCCCAGCCGGAGAAACGACAATTGCGATAGATGAAACCACACTACCTGGCGGTAGTATCCAAACAGGCGGAAGCAATACCACCACAGTAAATGTTCCAGAAGGTGGTACAGCAACCGATGAAGATGGATACCAACCACCCGCTACTGCAGCTAAGGTAAAAGGTATAATCTTCGAAGACCTCAATGGTAATGGTATTCAGGATGAAGGCGAGTCAGGTATCCCAGGTGTTCAGGTTGAAGTAACTGACTCAATGGGTAACACCCAGACAGTCACTACTGATGCTAACGGAAGCTACATTGCAACCGTACCCGCAGGTGAAACCACGCTGGATGTTGATGAAACAACTTTGCCAGGTGGTAGTACCCAAACGGCAGGAACCGATGTAACCACAGTAACTGTGCCAGAAGGTGGGATAGCAGAAGACTTGGATGGCTACCAACCATCTGATGACAGTGCTCAGCTAACGGGCGTAGTCTATGAAGACACCAATGGTAACGGTATTCAGGATGAAGATGAGCCAGGTATAGCAGGAGTGGATGTAACCGTCACAGATAGTAAAGGCAATATCCAGACACTGGTAACTAATGCTGAAGGCAAATATCGTGCAACTGTTCCAGCGGGATCAACACTGGTTGATATAGACCAAAGTGATATTGACTATGGCTATAAGCAAACAGAAGGTTCAGATCCAACTATCGTTATTGTTCCAGCAGGAGGAATTGGAACTGATGTGGATGGCTTTAAGCCACCAGCATCTATTGGTGACACCATCTGGAATGACAAAAATAATGATGGAGTCGTGGATGAAGGTGAAGCATTACAAGGTGTAGACGTTACCCTGATGCTACCTGATGGAAGCACTCAAACAACCACTACAGATGAAAATGGTAAGTACTTGTTTGACTACCTACCAGAAGGTGAATTTACTGTAATGGTTGATGAATCAACTCTACCAGAGGCGCTGCGAGGTAATAATTCGCAAGACCCTGATGGTGGAAATGACTCAACATCTACGGTAGTACTGGATGGAACAGGTAATAATCATGATCAAGACTTTGCCTACTTCGTACCAGGTTCTATTGGTGACACTATCTGGCATGATAAAAACAATGATGGCGTGGTTGATGAGGGTGAAGGTTTGGCAGATATTACAGTCAAGTTAACTCCACCCGCTGATATTGATCTTGGAAATGGTCTAGGCGTTACTATCACAACAACTACGGGAGAGAATGGTGAATACTTGTTCCCTAACCTTCCAGAAGGTGATTATCAGGTAGAAGTTGTAGAAGACAGCCTGCCACAAGCACTACGTGGTAATAACATTGTTGATCCTGATGGTGGTAATGATTCAACTTCTGCCGTTACATTGGCAGCAGGTGATAACAACCTTGATCAAGACTTTGCTTACTATCTGTCCGCTTCTATTGGTGACACCATCTGGGAAGATAAAAACAATGATGGTGTAATGGATGAAGGCGAAGCATTACAAGGTGTAGAGGTTACCTTGACACTGCCAAATGGAAGTACTCAAACGGCGGTTACTGATGAAAATGGTCACTACCTGTTTGAAGATTTGTCAGCCGGTGAATATGTTGTAACGGTTAATGAGAACAGCCTGCCTGAGTCATTACGTGGAAGAAATACACAAGACCCAGATGGTGGTAATGATTCCACCTCAACAGTTACTCTGGATGGTGAAAGTAGTAACCTAGATCAGGACTTTGCTTACTATACGCCTAGAGGTGTGGTTGCAGGAACTGTGTATGAAGACACCAACGGCAATGGCAAACAAGATCCTAGTGAGCCAGGCATTGCAAATATCAAAGTATTTGTTACAGATATTGATGGCAAAGTATACGAGGTGACTACCGATAACAATGGTAACTACGCGCAACAAGTTCCAATAGGAGATGCGGTCATTGATATTGATGAAAGCACCCTACCACTGAGCTTCATGCAAACAGAAGGTACTGACACAACAACCGTGACCGTGCCAGAAGGTGGCATAGCAAGCGATGTTGATGGTTACAAGCCTCCTGAAAATGCGGGTGCTGTTGAAGGTGTCATCTATGAAGATACCAATGGCAATGGTGTACAGGATGCTGATGAGCTAGGTATTGCGGGTGTTAGTGTGATTATCACCGATAGTACTGGAGGTACTCAGACGCTAATCACTGATGCAACAGGTGCTTACAGAGCAACTGTTCCAGCGGGTAATACCACTATCTTCATTGATGAGAGCACTTTACCAGGTGGTAGTACGCAGACACAGGGAAGTAATTCAACAACAGTTGTTGTTCCTGTTAATGGTATAGCAACTGACGTAGATGGCTACCAGCCACCTGACAATGCAGGCAAGGTAACTGGTGTGATCTTTGAAGACCTCAATGGTGATGGTATCCAGAATGCTGGAGAAGTCGGTATTCCAGGTGTTCAGATCAAGGTGACAGACTCACAAGGTCATGTTCAGATTCTCACGACAGATCAAAATGGTAGCTATTTGGCAACCGTCCCTGCCGGAGAAACCGAGCTAGACATTGATGAAAGCACCTTGCCAGGTGGCAGCACGCAAACTGTAGGTACGGATGTAACTACCGTTATCGTACCAGCCGGTGGCATTGCCGTAGATATTGATGGCTTCAAGCCAGCAGATAATAGCGGCTTGCTAACAGGCGTAGTCTATGAAGACACCAATGGCAACGGCGTACAGGATGCTGATGAGCCAGGTATTGCAGGTGTTAATGTTACAGTGACTGATAGTGAAGGTAATATCCAGACGCTAGTAACAGATGCCGAAGGTAAATACCGTGCTACCGTACCAGCAGGTTCAACGCTGGTAGACATTGAGCAGAGTGACATCGCTTATGGTTATGTACGCACAGAAGGTACCGATCCAACCACGGTTATTGTACCTGCTGGAGGCGAAGGGTCAGATGTAGATGGCTTTAAACCACCTCTACCCGGCCTGGTTCAAATTATCAAGACTGCCTACGGTGATGATGACGTAACCATAGGTCATGATGAGGGTGCAGGCTGTGGAACGCCTCGCGCACAAAGTCAGATCATTCTGGTAGATAAGGACAAGAGCAAAGACATGCCAGTCACCTACTGTTTTGAAGTGACCAATACCGGTGAGAGCTATCTTACTGATATTCAAATCATGGATGAAACACTGGGTGTAAGCCATGATCATTTAACGCTGTTAAATGGTCCTGAGCCAGATGCTTTAGAGCCAAGTGCATCACTCTTGTATTACTATGAAGTGACTGCAACAGAAAGCTTGAATAACGTAGCCTCTGTTACAGCTTCACCTTCGGATGAAAGCGGCAAGATTACCGCTGGAAAAGTAACATCAGAAGGTAATAGTACAGCGAAAGTGGCACTCATTATTGACCCACCATCAGCGATGAAAACGGTAACTGCTTCAGGCGCTACTGGCATGGAATGGCAAATGGTCTGGATCAATGACAGTGATGTAGAAGCTCCCGGTGTTACCGTGTTTGATGAAGTACCAGAAGGTACACACTTCGAAGCCATGGAAGCTGGTGAGTTTGTCAGTGCTAGCGGTGTTTACTGTGAAGCTCGTGGTTCATCATCAACCGATGACTCACATGATGAAAATTGTTACTACGAAGGACCAAGCGATGACTATCCTCGCGGACGTATTATCTGGAAAGGTGTGGTGAGTTCTGATCCTGGTAAACATACTGAAGATGAAGCTGATAACGAAGTTGTTATTCGCTTTACCAGTGTGCTTGATAATCCTCAGGCAGCGAATCAGGAAATTCATAACCAGGGTGACTCAGAGTGGGATTATGACAACGATGGCACGTCAGATAGTCAGGTAAAAACACAGGCACCAACTGAAGATGGTGGAGAAACCGTGTTCCAGCCAGTCAATGCGATACCAACACTATCAGAGTGGATGCTTATGCTATTAGCATTATTACTGCTAGTGAGTGGTAAACGTGAAAGCATGAAACTGACGGGGCGTAAGTTCTAAACGTAGTAAAAAAGGTGGGGTGGTTAATACAAACTACCTCCTTTTTTTATGGCTGTGGTCAATAACAGGGGCAGGTATTGAGATGCTCGACTCCGCTCAGCAGACCGTGTGTTTTGTTTGACGTTGCGGCTACCGAGCGGGGTTTGTTGTTTCAGTTTGCTAAGTGAATCAGTTAGTTTCGTTTGCTGAGCGGAGTTTGAAGCAAAAGCACAAAAATAGGGGGTGGGCTGAATTCAATTCCTAAGTGTAACACCTTGGATTTTATAAAAAACCTCGTAAGGTGTTCTGTACTTTAAACATTTTCTAGGTCGATGATTTAATTTATCAACAATCTTCTGTGTGAGATTATCATTAATCTCAAGAAAATTGCACCCTTTTGGGAAATATCTTCTCAATAATCCCTTTTGTATTTTCATTCAAGCCACGTTGCCAAGGTGAGTAAGGGTCTGCAAAATAGATGCAGCTTTCTCTAAGTGCTTAAATTCTGCAAATTCACTTCCATTATCAACCGTAAATGATTTGATTAACCGTTTATTAATCTCTTTGAATAAGCAGATAGAGGTATTCATAAAAGTCTTTGAACTTCTATCTTTTAGTTTTCCGGCTACTAAAAAATGACTCTTTCTTTCAACATGAGTAGAGAGTGCTCCTTTTGATTTAGCTCCTTCAACACTGTCACTTTCCCAACACCAATTCTTATTTTATCATCTATAACTTTTGGTCTATTTTGAATTGAAACTCGATCTTTAAACCCCCTTGTTCGCTTACTGGCGAAAAATCTTCAAGCAAACTTTTGATGACAATATTGTAAAAGTGGTACATGCTCTTTACGCTTTTGTGTCCGTGGAATCCTCTTTCTTTCATGTGCTAACCGTTGAGCACTTTCATTCAAATAACATTCCTGAATGTTGCGTATTTCGGTTAATTTCTCGACTTACTAGTAGAGGGATGTTGAGATAAAAAACGGGCTATCTCTCTGATACTTTTTTGCTCTACTCGTAATTTATATATTACAGAAGCGTTCTGCTGGTTAAATGGTAATAAGACATTGTAAGTTTCTCTAACTTCTAATTTTGGTAATTTAAAGTTTACAGATTCTTACAATGTCTTTCTGTTTTAAAAAACCCTAGCGGGGGCCAAGGTGTTGCACTTAGAACTTGAGTTCAGCAGGTTAATACAAAATGATTGGGTATGCTTGTTCTGGCAGTGGTTGCGCGACATAATTCACCATAATTTTCACGTATAAAAGCCCTAATGTGTACGTGAATAGCTGTGGTTAAAAAATAATTAAAATAAAATATTTACTTAGAATACATTTTTTTTATAAGGTTTAACCCATTGATTTAAAGTGTAAATAATCCTAAAAATCAAAAGTTGCTTAATTAGTGTTCAGTTAGCATTCAGCTAATTCCCCTTAATATCGGGAGTAATTAAAAAATAAGACAGTTATTTTATAAAAATAATTGAGTCATTAAATCTATTGGGGATTTGCCATGCAAGACACATTTATCAAGTTGGGGCTGATGGGCTCCATACTCTTATCAACCGCCATAGGCTCCGTCGCTTATGCAGCAGCGCCAGTGGTCAATACCACCATACAACTTGAAAAAACGGGTTCAGAACCATTTGATGCAGGTTCTTGGGACCCTGCTGATATAAACACGGCAGGAACAGACTCGACAGTCGATAACAATATTGTCCGAATGCAAGACTCTGTTACCTACCGTGTAGAAGTGTCGGTGAACGATGCCAACGTTGATAATTTGGTTTCCACGGTTTCATTACCCGATGGTAAACAAAAGTGGATAGAAATCCCCACTGGTTGTAAAACGGATGCTGATGAAGTATCTCCTGTATCCGCAATTTCAGCAGATGGTTATACCTTAACCTGTAACGTAGGTTCAGCCATTGAAGGAACAACTCGCGTCTTCTTCCCTGCCGCTAAAGTCGTGTCTTATAACACGGTCACTGATAAACCCGTATTAAATGCTGAACACACCATAGCGCGTGTTACTGCAACGGCACCAGGTGCTAATGAAGCGGCAGCAGGTGATACTGATGCGATAATTACTGCAGGTTTTAAGCTGGATACGACTAAAACCATGAAAGTCCCTGGCTTGCACAAGACAACGGGTGCACCGCTTTACCATGCGGTAGAAGCTGCAGGTCCAGATGGTGAAAAAGGCATCTTGCTAGAATATAAAATCAAGGTGCGTTATGGCAATGGCTCCATGATAATGGATTCGGATGAGAATACTTATCTGCGAGACATTAACTTGGTTGACCATTTTACGGATGATAATAGTAACAATAACGGCGCATTATCATCAGGTGGCAAGCTTTACACCTGGGGTGAAGATGGCAACGCGGGTGCGTGTTCACTGGATGGTGATCATGGCGCAACGGCTAGTGTTCTTTGTGCTCAAAACAACAATCCCGTAAAAGACTCAATCAGCCCCGTCATTAATGGCACAGGGCAAGCTGATGGCGTAAATGATCCAAACATTGATATCGCCTTAAAAGATATTGACGTGCGTGACCCTGATGGCGATTCAAACTTAGTTGAAATGAATATCAATATTTGGTTTGAAGAAGAGACTGAGTTGAATAATCATCAAGGTTGTGCAGACGGCGGGACTTGTCAAAACTTTACCCTTAACTCGGTAAGTTTTAATGATAATGGCACGTTTAAAGGCTTTAACCCTAAATCAACCGAAGATGCTGATGAAAATAATCTAGAAAACTACAATGGTGCAGGCGAGCCCTACCCGAATGAAATAGATTTTCCAATGATCAAAACCCATAAAGGCAGTTGGGGCGCTTATAAGCTTTTTAGAGGGTTTAAAGGTGATAATTATGATAACTGGACAGAAGATCTTAAGGTCGCACCTGGGCAGTTAATTCAATATGCGACAGCTATTGCCGATCATCGTAAGGACTATGATAAACGTAATGGGCAGCACTGTGATAAAATAGATACCACACAGTTCGAGTTTATGGGCCTGTATGACCCTGATTCAGGTGAAGATACGATACTCGATAATAGTTTTGGTCCAAAAATGAAGTTTAACCCGAGTCTCCATATTTATGGCGGAGGGATTGGTTATTGGGATGGTCATCATAATCTACCGAATCAATTTACTACCTTGTATACTGATATTCCAGTGGGTGACTCAGCCGCATTACCTGAAAGTGATTGGTTAAAAACTCTAAGAGATTCCACCTGTAATGATGATGTGGATGGTGATGGTGTCGTGCGTATCAAATTAGCGGATGGTAGCATTGTTGATAAAACTATTAGTGGTGCGCCTGTGGCTGATGGTGGACCCATTGACTGGTATGAGCAGACGGGATATGAGGCAGCTGGTATTCCCGCAGACATGGGAGCCGTTACCCGTGTTCGCTCAGAATACAGAGCGGATGAGACTTTATTTGAGCAATTAGAACCAGGGTATACTTATACTTCTTCTCATTCAGAATTTAATCTAAAAGTTAAACCAGATGCAGCAGGTTACGGGGCGGGAAAGTACCTGCCAAACTATGGTACAGAAAGGCGTTCAGTGGGTGAAACAGTAGACGGTTTTACTAACTGGTATGAATTTTCTAATGCCGACTCAATAGACCCAGCTTCCATTACCTTTGCAAAGGACTATACTAGAGCAGACCGTGTACAACTGGTCGCATCATCCATTGCTATCGGTAAAGTTACCGAGCCAAAAGGCATTAAGGTCGTACGTGCGGGTGATTTGGTTGACTTTATTATTACTCCGCAAGTGATTGGAATATGGGGTGATGATAAAACAGCCAAGGTAGTCGATACGATACCGGCTAAAACCAGCTATGTGCCAGGTACTGAGAAATTCTCAGTAGACGGTGGTGCAACGTGGATGGATTATAATGCCTATCTCAATTCTAATCCTGATGTAACACTCACCAGTGCCGCTAATGCTGATTTAAATGCTTTGGCATGGGATTTTGATGATATTGATTCTGATGTCCTTAAAAGTGAGAAACTACCCTTAATTAAATATACAGTTTTAATTGATGAAACGGTTACTCAGGGTACATTTACTAATACTGCTGAAATGAAATCAGATATTGATAATAAAGGCGGTACGGCTTGGATAAAAGCACCTTACGCCCTAACAGTCTTCCCAGATTACGGACTAGACCTCGTTAAGCGTAACCAAAAAGACGTTTACCAGACTAACTCACCATTTGAGTTTGAACTGATTTACAAAAACTTGGGTGGTGAAAACTACGGTCAAAGTGCCTTCATTGATATCTTGCCACATAATACAGATGGTGCAGGAAACTCAGGCGGATTAGG
>JAUTBZ010144872.1:0-12377 GCA_032361785.1 Lepetodrilus galriftensis
ATGTATGACAAGTGAATGTATTTTGAAGTTGTAGCTAAGAACTAATCCCAAAACGACCATAAATATCTGTGATATTATACAAAAGTCGCGGATATTATGGCATGCGTAGGTATATAAATACAAACGTGTCAATACTGTTTTAAATAATAAGTATAGTGCATGCATGATGTGGTAGCATACGTCATGTGCATGTCCCTCGAGCAAGACACGGCGTAACTCTAAGGTATTACAACGGAGGGGAGATAACTACGTGCCATTCGACCACTGGCTTGTGGTTACCTTAGTTACGCAGTTTCTGACCGGACGTGTCCATAACAGAATCTCTACTTGAGTTTCCGGTAGTTCCTTGGAGTAGTATGGTCAAACCCCAACTCTCTTAATGCAATTACTAGTTTAGTCATGACGGTAAATACCTCATTAGTGGATCTAGTGATGCTGTAAGGAAGTATATCAAAGGTAAATTAATTCTAGACAATTGAAGACGATACCGACGGAAATCATCCTTATATCTAATATGCCAATGCTGAAATCTATCAGAATCGACAGCTATACGATGTTAACGTATGTACTTAATATAAATGTATAGTAGCTCTCCTCTATACGGAGGGGAGATAAACATTGTGCCATTCGTCAGAGGTATAACAAGATGAGAAGACGATCTCGTGTTCAATGAGCAGAAACATGGCTATGTTCTGGTATTGATGTTAGGGTCTAAACCGTCTACGTCTAACAATAATGAGGAGTCAAGGACGACTAATATCAGTTGTTATCATCAATCTGTATAAAAGAGTTCTTTACTATTATATGGAAATCCGGATAGCCATGTATAAAACAGAATTACCCAGGTATACCATTCTGTCATGGGTTTGGAGACCGTTGGAGAAGTGCAAACACAATAATATAGCTTGTCGGAATGCATACAATACACGTCATGGTAACATGAGGCTCGCGGACACTGTGTACGCATTATATATTTGTTGGCGACTTTTCTACCCGTTCGCAGTTATCCTCCTAATACTAGTATGCATGACATATAACAGTGATTCTTATGGTTCAGAAATCATATTACCGGGCGTATTTGCGGGTATAGATCTAGAGATTTAGGCTATATATTAATAACGTTTAGCCAAATACGTATCCGTGTAGATAATTTGGTTTCTGTAAACAAAGCAAGACACACAATGTAGGCTCACTTGAATTGATGATACTGTACGTAACAAACTGGGACGTTGTCGATATGAACATAGTACCATCGATTAAATACATAAATCTTCATCTATAAATGCCACTATGTAGTCTGTTGTATTCACATATGCATGTACAGAATTCGTGAGTGTATACTATTTCTTATATAACTATTTGCAAACAAAAGTCACATGTTTTAAATTATCACGCAAAATACTACAACATGCATTGCTGTTTTAAAAGACCCGTTTTGTGTTTGCATGTGTCCACTTTAGATAGCTGCTAAATTTCATATCAACATTCGATTTAAATTTTCATATTTTATATTGTGTTGATACTTATTGAAATACATACGTCATAATATTATGTTGAAATGTCAAGAAAACCATCTTCATATCGATATTAGTTTAGCAGTTTCTGTGTATTTTCAGAATGTAATTATACACGGTATGATCTGACAAAGTTACATTTACACCTCTCCATGGTGAAGGCAACCGGAGATGCCCTAAAGAATACCATGCCTGTGTCTAATACAGCAAGTAAAGGGTTAAACAAGGATGCAAAGTCAACATTAACACATACGCAACTAAACACATTCCACTCCGCGACAGGTGAAATAAGTACTATGTGATTGAGTTCATTTTAATTAATTAAATAGTCTATGCATATACATTTCATAATGAACACAGATATAAATTAGAAAGTTTAATTTCCAAGTTATGATTTTTTTTCTGAATATACAATAACTATGATTACCATAGGTTATAGGGAATGTCCTTGTAACTTGCTAATGATAGGTAAAATACTATTGTCCGATAGTTTTTTTAAGCCTATGACAGCGGCTAGAAATGTGGTCAGTTGTCATCTTTGATTGATCGCGTCACTCCCAGTCAATGCCAATGGTGGAATGCTTCACATTTCCACGAGTTGCGTGTATCTCTCCTATATCCGCTATGTGACAAATTATCATTATCACAGTGCGCATGCTTAGTATACTTTAGTATACATGTACTATACATGTACTACATCTTACCACATCTCCAAGCATGAACACATCATAGCGGGTCTTGCAGAACTTCATTGGTTGTCTGTGAAGCACTTCATTGGTTGTCTGTGAAGCACTTCATTGGTTGTCTGTGAAGCACTTCATTGGTTGTATGTGAAGCACCGAATCACCTTCAAGCTGATATATTGTTTGACATGAAATGAATTGACACCCTTATTTGGTAGTATATCTCGATAAATACTTTATGGAATGACAATTTAAAAAACTTCAATTTCTTATTGTGTATGCCCTATCCAAAATTGTAAAACAACTAAATGTGTGTACCATTAATACAAAATCTGTTTATGTACAGATTATTAAATATTTTAGGGGTGTATATTGATACATTTCATACCAAGCTATTGTGCTAATGTTCAAGTCATTTGGGGACTTTGGGATTGTGAACCTGAGCGCTTTCAAGAACAAAACTCATACATCGCTATCAGCCAGTACGTGATCTGTACGAGCAATCCCCAACACGGAGCCTAGTTGTGCAAAAGACTTCCACACCTTCACGTGACGACAGATCCTTCTATATAGCAGGTCCAACTATTTGGTTACCGACTCTCCAATTAACTGCAAAACTCCAATGTATAGGAACTTCCCAAATAAGCTGAAAGAAATCCTCTAAAAGATAATACTAATAATAATAGTATATAGTATTTATAACGCGCCTACATAGAAACACATATACACAGTGCCCTTGAGCATGTTCGGGTCGCAATTTACATATGAACTTAGTTATTACTAACTCTAAGGATACGTGCATGTCTAACTGTGAACATACTGTATACTCTCAGCTAACTATAGCAGGTCAACTGATGTCTGAGTACGAGAGTTGACAGGGCGGATGGTCCTAATTGTGATAGTTGTAATGCTGCTGAACACATGCAGGCATAACACATAATTAGTAAAACAGAAGCATGTGCATTGCACGGGAAATAACAAGAGACATTATGATGATGATGATGATGATGATGATGATGATGATGATGATGATGATGATGATAATGATGATAATAATAATAATAGTAATACTACTAATAATAATCATGTGAACATTTATATTGCGCCAAATCCAAGCTTCAAAAACATGTTCATAACCCTAACCCATTCTCGACTCCCTGTGTAGTATACAACGCAAGCTGCCGTTAAGTCGCTACAAATGTATCATCTCAACATTCCTGGAAGAGATAGACTGGGTGTTCTACGTACAACAATTTCATCAACTTGTGATATACTGTGAAGAACATTATAGCATACGTATGTAGACATTATGTTAACAATGACAAGGGACAACCGTTTAGTTTCAATTGTTCGATAGTTCATTGTTCAAGTGGTCAAGCATTATTTATCTAGATAACATGCTATTCCTTCCCAATTATAAGTATATGTAACCTTTAGACCGTAAAGATAAATGTACGCACGCGACCAAAACTGAATAGGATCTAAACGACTCAATATATGATGCAGTGTTATAGGCTGATGCAGTACTACACATGGGTTTGCCATCTGTTCGGTTATTAGTAAAGCCCTGTCACGTAACTTGTATAATGTACATGCTAGCCAGCTGTACTACGGAAGTGGTCATACCACTAAAAATAGAATCACGGCATTGGTGAATGTTTTAGATGATTGAATTGTCGACGTCGTCGCCTAAAGCTGACAGGAACTGTAACGTACAAAGAAGTGCAAGTCACTGTGGGATATACTACTCACTGTGGTCAATATGTGTTCTACAATGCATTGCTATCCTTCGTGAAGACGAATGCAGTATATATATGCCCCTACTGCAGTGCAAGCTAGTTTAGTATATTTACACACACAAAAAAGGGTTATTTGAAAGTAATGTGCTATTAGATTAAATAATCACTAGTTCACGGAACGACTTCGAATGATTCTTATCTTGTGAAATTGTTTGATCTGATTGGTTAACGTGATCTAGGTAATATCTCGTGTAACCTCTGTGAGCAAATGTGAGGGAAATACCTTGCTCAGTAGACCAACACAGACACATATAGCCTGCACTGCCACATGATGCAGGCTTATTTTTATATGACGTTTGAAAGTCATCTCGTTTCCTGTGATTTCTGAGTATTAGACCTGCAGACCATGGTTATACTTGTTTCCTCTCTTAGAGATGCAAACTGTTCATCAAATATATTGAGATGTACAGGACGGTGCATATATATGTTCCAAATTATCCTGCTCAATTATCCTGTATGACTTGTTGACGTTTATAGTAACTTGTTATATCGATATTTCTCCTGAAAGCATACCAATAACCTGCAATCTTGGACTTAAAGTTAAGTGGTATTTCTCATAATAACACAGTTTCAGATTTACTTTTAATAAAGATCACATTTTGATACATGGAGAATTCTTTCATTGTATCATGTCCTACAGGAGCAAAGACAGATTATTGGTAAACTTGGGCATATTTGTTCTACTGGAAAGGTTATAGAACCGCTTAGCAACAATGTCGTGTTACAATACATGCGTTCCTTTATTTGTTCTCTTTCAGTATAGGCTGCACTCAGTAATGGCTATAACCACCTCAGCTCAAAAACAGTTCTTGACATTATTTACACATTTATAAAACCATTTATTTTAAGAACGCCACCAGCAATTTGTTAAAAGCCATGCTTTTATGAACATATCCTCAGATCATATTATTTAAAGTGACTTTAAATAACGTAAAACGTGATGATAGATTCAGTGTATGTATATGTTTGCCAAGTTTACTGTTCGCAGCCATATGAAGGTGCCATGTGTAATTCACTATACTCTTGCTTAAAGGTAATTGTAGTCAAAGAGATTAATCAATGACCATGTACATGTGAAAGATGGAGACACATTGAACACACTTCTCTACCATTGTGGCGGGTTCTACACGACTGGTCCGCAGGGACTGGCGCTACAGTGTGTGCAATCTGTGCCTTCCATCACCGAGCTATCCCCACAGGTTTCACAGACTGCGATACGTAATTAGAAATATGTTTTGACAAATTGGCAATTACTTTGATGACGATGTATGACCCTGTGTAATGCAGTGTCGTGTGCTGGACAGTGGGGGGGGGGGGGTGGGGGTATGCATGGTCACATGCCACTGCTACTGTGTCAGAGCTATCATGGACATGTACTTCCTACTGCGGGTGGTGACACGAGCACGCTCGTTGGTTCAGTGACACACGGCGCGATGACGTGATGGACTACTCAGAAAAGTAAAACAGACCCACGACACGCGGTATAGATATTATAGTCTACTAGCGAATGCATATTTCTGGATGGAGTTTGATTGGTTGTCTTTGATGGGTGTTTATTTCGGTTGAAGTGTTGACTGCTTCCAAACAGTGTCAGGATTTGTAGGATTTCTCTAGATCTCTTCGATGGAAATATCGGTCTGGGTTGGCGCGACACTCGGGTCCGCTACCCACATGTCCCGAGCCTGGATTCGGCTAACACTGACCGATGTAAACACACGGCGTCGCAATACGGTCGTACACGGCATTGGCAACACGATCGTATCCGTCTGTTGGGAGCGTTGACATACAGCAACCGATTAGCATTTGATGAGCTTCAGAGGATATCGGTTCACAGTTCACCCCCGCAGTCTTCGTCAATAATAATGTGGAAAGTCCATACACAACCAGTGAAATAGCTGCATCCAACACGCGGACCGCATTGCGTCACAACAATACAGACCTCGGAGACAAAAACACTTGAGATTTCCAATCACATTCGATCACATTACAGAAATAGGATCCTATGGAAAGTATAACACATTACATCAGTGTTTGCATATCAATTAGGAGAGCTGCACTATTGGCCCTTGAAATACATTTAGTTTCCAGTTGACAATGTCTGTGACAACTGATCATGAGAACATACAGCATTCATTATATAAAACCAAACATTATGATGCAGGACATGTTGTTGTGTTATTAGTACAGGGCTGATCATGGTACATAGAGAGAGGGGAACCTCTTAATCGTGTTCACGAAAAATCGAAGCATAATGTTTAAAATAAACAGAAAACAAGGAATGGCTATGAGTGGGCAGGTCGGTGGACGGAAATTGGAATACTGTACTATATCTGTCGTGTTACATTGCAAAGTGCTATTTGTTTTATCCAGTTGGGTTTTTAAACTGTCGGGCCGTCTCATACTTTTAACAGTATGTACACACCGAATTAGCATCATTGCGTCAGTACCAATGGTTGCAGGTGTCCTCATGCCATGTCAGGATTATTAATTATAACGGTTATATGGTATACTTATAAAACAGTCCTGATGTGTCAGACAGAGGTACACTCATGCAGTCACCTATGCTACAACAATCACCCTAACAACGATGACCCTACCAACGATGACACCCTAACAACGATGACCCTAACAACGATGACACCCTAACAACGATGACACCCTAACAACGATGACCCTAACAACGATGACACCCTAACAACGATGACCCTACCAACGATGACACCCTAACAACGATGACCAACAGAACGCTTGGATAAGAAGCCAACGAAATGTCATCGTGGACTATTTGTACCAATTCTTCATTTCCGGTGTTTTCAAATAAAGGACGAAATGCTCACAAGGGAATCACTCGATTCCTGTCTGAACTATTACATGTAGGCCATATCCGTAAACCTAGTTTGGAAACGTATTTAGCTAAAAGTGCAATCATTTCGACATACCAATGACGTTTGAAGACGTTACGTATACCTGTACACTAGGAATGTCTGATAATATATCTCTGATATGCATTGACACGTATATATTATAGATATACAATTATGTTCCATGAAATAATCTACCAGTCGTCACCTCCTTACTGACCCCGTGGGTATGTCTTCATAGAGCAAGCATATACTCAACCTAACGATGTCAACCAACTTCCAGACCAGATCAATCTTCAGAAATTCTTCATATCTTGGTATCTTTTCTCGAAGCTCTCGTATCTACTACCAGACCATAAGCTCTTTCGTAGCGATCTCTTATACACGGCGACTGGGCACTTACGATAGGGCTACGGTCTCATAGTTTATACGGCGACTGGGCACTTACGATAGGGCTATGGTCTCATAGTTTACACGGCGACTGGGCACTTACGATAGGGCTATGGTCTCATAGTTTATACGGCGACTGGGCACTTACGATAGGGCTATGGTATCATAGTGGATGTGAGAGATTCTAGAAACGATGCCCAGGTACCATTTGTCATCTCATTATATAGTAAATTAGTTTCCTACTCGCGCCGTTGTAACTTTAGCATAATCTTGCCACACCGGTATACTGTAGGTACAATTGCTATTGAAATATAGCTGTTATGCACGAGTTCTGATATGACAACCAGTGGAAAATTATGGCTTTACTTCCTTGTTAGAATAAACTAGACCGGGTTTATTTTTTTTAATATACTGAATATGGGTTACCCAGTATCCGAGATATAAAACTGGACCATATGCACTTTAGTACGAACACAAACTAGTAACCTCGATATTATTCTATGCAAATAAACTATACTCTAATGCAAACATTGCGTATACAGTCGTGTTGTAAATTATTCCATTCACTTTGGTCTCTGCACACTGCGACTATTTACACTTAACTGCATGTTAAACCTCACGATCCCGCTATTTAGTGTCGGGCGTTCCGTCACGATTAATAATCGAGACAAAACGCAAGATACATATCACGTGGTATCGATGGCGGGACATCGTTATAGTGAGTGACGTATATTCCATGACCTTTGACCTTAAGTTAAATTGCATTTCCACTCCAATGCACCAGTCGAAGAAACTATGGACACTGTTCTATGAATTACTAATGAAAGATGGTTCAACAAGTGGTAGGGCCTGTCTCGTCCTCCCTTCCTTTCTAATACGTCATGAATGAATGGGCAGTTACGTGCTCCTGATCAGACATTGTGTTTGTGTTTCCGACACCGATCTGCGCTCATCGATACCAGTGGGGCTGTTCTTCTGACCGCCACCTGCACGACATGCGCATCAGTGCACTGTACGTGCATCCCGTCAGGGGGAGCTACCTGCCCTGATGTCCGCGCAGACTCGTCACGTGACGACTTGCAGAACTTTGTGGGACTTGCTCCATGCAGTGGATAGTAGAGAGATATGCCTGTATGATTTAGGTAGACTTCGTGGCATCAGACACATACTCACACAGAGCCAAAAACACACACATATTATATCAGACAGAGGGAGAGGGAGAGGGAGGGAGGGTGGTGAGGGAGGGAGAGAGAGAGAGAGAGAGAAGCACACACGCGTGCATACACACCTAGAATCGGATACGCACCAGTCACTGATCCACTGAAAAGCTTACATGAATAATACCCGGTATAAGTCTTGCTTTTTTAGAGGAAAATGTCAATTGACACAAACGCCTTCCCATGCTAACAAAATACTAATAGCTCAAAATTCCTTCTACAATAGTTTAGAATTACCATTTGAAAGCTGTTAAATACTACCCACATTCAATTGCAATATTCATAAATGGTTTTCGTGTATGCCTTGGTATAACGGGCATTCAGACGTTAAACTTATAGATACAGGTAATTAAGTGCTATGATCGTATGGATCAGGAACAATATCAGGTCTGTTTAGCGCCACATTTTCTGACTCATCAAAATGACAATTATTTTCTTGGAACTGCGATAAAAGCCAGTACGTATATCAGTGATAAGGCTCTCACACAGGACAGCAGTGTTGTAGAATTACGTCACGACAGGTTAAACAGGGATGTCGAAATCCCAGAGGTCACCTCAGTGCTGGTATATTGCGTCAAGAAGGGTCAACACGTCACATAATATCTAGCGGAATGCTCCGGATAATTCACGGCTTCTTTGAAACGCTCTCTGTACATCCGGTTGGCGACATTACACTGCTGTTCCGGATAGCTTACGATGTTTCGGATGTAGTCTATGAGCATTTATGCATGTCCTTCTCCGTGTTATAATTGTAGAAAGTGATTTTCAACATTTAAGGGAATGGTATTATAAATACAAGTGCACATTATTATATACTATGCATGTATGTATGTATATAAACTATTAATTGAATTTCAATCAAATAACTGCCAACAATGCTATCCTTATTTCCAGATCACACAATGTTAATACTATTTAGTATTTTTGTCATGTTTAAATGGTTTATAGCTAGAGAACGTATTAATTGAGGAATATTGGAACTGGTTTCCTCTTTGCCAGCTTACAAGAAAGCCAGGGCTATCCCAGTATAATATATTTTATTCAGTGCTGCATAGAGCGTATTCGTGAAGCTTCTTTCATAACCGTTCGCATTTTATTGTCATTTTATGATTTTCGAAATGTATGTACTGTAGTTTTTGTATACTAAATTCACATTAACACTACAGGAAATGAGATTTAACAGTCGAGTTACTCTCGTGCATATGCACATTATTAAATGCTTGTGTCATATCAACTCCCTGTCCCAGATTTCCATAGCCTGTGGCCCCGGGGCTGGAGACATTCCTGGTGACACCACGCACCGAGACGAGAGACGAACTGCGCCTTGTTCCCGGGATTATCCAATTCTGTCGCCAATATTCTGTAAGCGAACCTCGACGTCATAACTCTTCACATTTAAATAGTTTTGACAGGTGATTGGTGAAACGTACAGTTGACGTCATAGTGCCATCTATATCGGCTTCTTAGAAGGGCGACAACCTGTAGATATCATCACCTGAAAGGAGCTCATTAGAATATAGTACAGTACACGACTGTATTCTGGGTCTGTGGTTTTATACTGAAATAAACATCCATCTGTCTATCTATAAATTCAAACGTACAAGCTACGCTGAACATCACTCGTTAAACTTATATATTTTAGCTATCTGTCTCAGTTATTGGGTCATTAAATAACATCTATCGTAGTAAACCTATATTTATAGCTAAAGAAGTGATCTACATATGTCAAATATAGTTTTCAAGTTTGAAAAATGTTCCTCATACATTTAGTGATATTCTATGCTTTCAGATGAACAGGACCAGTAGCTATAATTGCTGATTCTCTTTTAGTCGTGTTAAACAAACGTTGTACAGTATTAGCCAAGTTGCCCAATATACAGACAGACAGACATTAATCTTCTTCAGCAGTCATAGAAGATCCAATATATCTTTCTAGGGTGTCATTTTAGTAATTGTTTTAACGTAGGCCTAAATATTTCTGCCAAAATTTGACAAGAATATAGTTGATGTCCGAAATGCTTTGTCTGAAACTTGACACTTTAAGCCATTTTTCCAGTGACCGGTTGACCTGCCCAGTAAAACATGACCTATGACCCCCAAATATGTAAATAGGCTTTCAAGTTTTCTTAATTTAAGGATGACCTTGTGACCTTATTGGTGTGACCTTCTTGTGGACTAGAACTAGGGCAGTATCTCGTCCAGAGTTGGACACGCATTGTTCCAGGGTCCATTCACAACATAACTCACGTGAATGTAGCACAAAGCACAGCCAGATGGACAAACTGACCATGCTAAATGTAAATATGTATTGACACCACCCACTGGTCAGCAACTGTCCTAGTACACTGTACGTGATATTTCTAAAAGTTGCTGTGTTTATTTTCTTTAACTGAACAGAGTAAAGCTGTCTAAAAACGAATGAAACATTGGCAGTGCATATATGTTTAGGAAGTATCAATATCTGCTACCGTGCTACTGCCCTAGGCTCTCACGCCCCCGCTACACGGTCCAGTGAACTCGAGAGTGGGTCAACGTCACGCCCCGGGGACACGGCGTACGAGGGATAATCACTGGAGGTTTATCAATGAACCACGTTTGATCTCCAGTTGTAGTGCGCACCTTCCCATGGTGACCGTGGTGACGGTGATGACCGCCTGGAGGGGCGATGACCCCCGACACGTCATCATGTCCGACCAGTCGTGGACAATCTTCAGAAACTCGGATCCTTCTCTCGGAAATATTATTGTGCCGTGTCCATTGAAACCATTACACTACAATATACATGCCGCAGTACTAATGGTAACACTGTATACGTTCCATGCTTGGATTCGTTAGTGTTGGTGGATGTAAGCTACGTTCTGAAACCATAGTTGCATACATGTTTGTTTGTTTGCGTGCGTGCGAATGTGTGAATGTGTTTATCTGAGTAACTTTATGAAGTGATTTCGTGATTTTCAAATAACTTTACAACTATATGAATCTGTTACATTGTTAGACTAGCCATAGTCTCATAGGATGGAAGTAAATACATTGATTGATACTATTATTTATTATGAAAGGAGCTGCTGAAATGATGTACTCAGTAACCTAGACTTGCTTATCTGATCTAGAGTCATATATTGAATAGGAATATTTGGGTGAGAGTGAGTGAGTGAGTGAATATGGACTTTCACCCATTTGCGACGATAAAGCAATTAATTAATCTACTATATGTGTGTTAAAAACGAAGAAGTTTTAAAATGAATTGGGTGAGAATAAGGTGTGACACAGCCTAGCACAATATATACATGCTAGCTTTCTAATCTATAACGGATATTATTGCAATAAATCATTACCAATTATGTTGTGTGAACGTACATGCTTTAACTAAAACCTGGTTGACATGTAGTATTGAAAAACACTTGATAGTATGCAGATACTCAAGGTAAATACTAAGGGAAATGCAGTGAGTGTTAAGGAATGTTCATTCAAAGGCTGTGTTCAATATGAGCGTTATAAGAAAACATACATAATTTAAATTCTTCCACGGACACTTCCACGTGGCAGAGGAACACTCAAAAGTTACACTATAGTATCTGATTCACGAACGTACACCCATCCAAATATGGACATGGGGATCTCGTCACGGCTAAATATAAACACAACATGTCCGCAACCACACACTGCCATTGGTCAGTCTGGGTCACGAGCACACATTTCCTCATTGAAGAGAAAGAGTAAATTCATTCTTGACATAACTGAAGGCCCACCCCACAGGAAGTGAATGTCGTCAGTCGCGCCACCTAGCGTGTTCTCATAACCTTTGACCTACTGTGCTGCGTGACAATAGTCCCTGTCTGGGTATCGTTTCTCGAAACTCTCTTAAAGTTATGGTCCCTTAGGCGCTAAGAGAGCAGTTACGGTAGTGGTAAAG
>JAUTBZ010144883.1:0-12377 GCA_032361785.1 Lepetodrilus galriftensis
AGGGTATCGGTACCACCATGATGGATCTTGGCATATGGAAAGCAACATGAAAGGAACTACGAGTACCATGGGGAGACTGTATCATCATCCCCAAGGTCACGAAGGGTTACGAAGCAGTCGTGTTACCACACAAGGTATGCAGCACGAGGCTTCCATCCGGCTCCAATAATACTCACGCCGGTCCCGTTATAAATATGTTTTCAATATCTGCGTGAAATATCTGTTTCGTTATATGATTGGTACCGGAATATAACAGCCAACTAGAATTAGACGATCAGACATTGCACTCAGAACCATTCCATCAGAAGTTAACACTTGTCAGAAGTTACCATTTTTGTCAGTCTGTTTCTACCGTAAGGAATCAAGGATACGCCCAGTTACTGGCAATGCAGCTAATTTACTACAAATCTCCCGATAAATCCATCGGCAAGACCACGTTGTCACAGCTGACCTATAACACCGAGACGTCGCCGGGTCCTACACGCTGTGGTCGTAGTCGGTGGAGCTGTCATATATTCCCATTACTGGCGCCGCCACACACTCCAGCGTCCTTCTGTAATTGTCTTCGTTACCAGCAGATATTGATAGACCATTCCACCTGAAGCTGTGCTATGGCAAGTGCTTCTTTCGTGTGATATAGCTACCAATTTCCTCTGTCGTGTCAGGCGGGCTGATGAATTGCTGCAAAACATCCCTGTGTTGCTCAAGGCTGACTGATGGCTGACGGAAAATAGTCCTTGTTATTATCATTTCTGAATGAATGTGTCATCACATTTCTACCATCAGCTGCATTGTCGTCGTCACTAGCATCAGCAGCAGCAGGAGCAGCAGCAGCTGCTGTAGCATCATCATCATCATCATCATTATCGCCGTCGTCGTCATTGTCATCCACAATCATCGTTCTCATAACCAACAATATTATTTAGTTACATTAAACATCCTTATTATTATTATCACGTTCATCAATATTGTTGAAATCTTTTAATAAAAAAATGAGTAATACAAATTAAATAAAATAAAATAATAATAATGTACACATTTATATATATAGCGCCACATTATCCCTGTCATTGGATAAGTGTGCTCTCATTTCTTTCTCAACTTCATAGGGAGCTTACAACTCTGTTGTCTTAGAAGGTTACAATTCACAGGTCAACATACTGGGTACCAATTATCGGCTGGGTGTTGAGGTGTGCCATCACATGTTTTTCAGCCTGTGTTATATTGTGGGACAGGAACGAATCCTCTCAGGTTCTTAGTCACCCATCCATAAATCAGCCGAGCTCGATCGTTCTATTACATCTATCTGATTTGTAGGTATTTTAATATACCATACTTACCAAACTTATATGTATTGTGATAACTATAAACCAGATAGATGTAATAGGCGAAAGGCATATCCAGTGATAATTTCATACTAATCAAGAAATCGTACTTGAAAACGTTGCCAATATTGACCATTCGTAAGAGGTTGAATCTAGATATAAGATTGGACTGTGAGCTTGTTGAGTACATGTATCATGTGTATAGTACGTAGTTAGTATCTGTTGGAATGTCTGCTGATCCCTGACATTCAGCGTGACAATTAATGGAAGTATTTGCACCGACATTAAAAGCACATTGTCATGTTGAGTACTGTATGTAATTGATCGCAAATTGCTGCCATTATCTGCTATCAAGCTCCTAGCTGCATACCAGGGCCAGTGTTACTGATGGAATGGAGTAGAATATAGTGTGTGTGTGTGTGTGTGTGTGTATGTGTATGTGTGTTTGTGCGTGTGTGTGTGTATGTGTAAGTGTGTGTGTGTGTGTGTGTATGTGTGTGTGTGTGCGTTTGTGCGTGTGTGTATGTGCGTGTGTGTATGTGTGTGTATGTGTGTGTATGTGTGTGTGTGTATGTAAGTGTGTGTCTGTGTGTGTGGATGTGTGTGTGCGTGCGTGCGTGCATGCGTGTGCGTGTGTGTGTACACCTACTGGAGAAGAGTAATAGTTTGGTACATAAGTAATGATAAATAGCAAATATGAAGCCTAGCGGAAATGTAAAGAAATCTCTAATTGAGAGGTTCGCTTGGTTTCCAAATTTAGTTTAAACCTAATAGAAATCTATTTTGAACCTTTGTGGTAGGTGTATATTAGGTTTAAACCACAGGAACCTATAAATATAAGTGCCAAACACGCTTGGTATCCATACCATTTTCTGTGTTTTTTTCCTATTTTTAATTTTTGGGTGTGGGGGAGGGGCGGGCATAACCGCACATTGTCGCACCAAAACACCCTACTCAATATACCGGTAATATACAGTGCACGTACCGTTCTCCCTATGCTCTACCCCACCCGTAGTACCTCACTCTACCCCACCAGTCCTACCCTACCCTAAACAGGAATGTATGACGATTGCTCTGCACAACCAGTTCAACACCTTCACCACTACTCAACGGATTCCGATCAAGACCTGTCTACATTTCAGTCGCTGTTCTAGAAGAGTGACGAGATCTCTGCTCGTCCTTACCACGTTCTGAACACGGGCGTGAGAACGGAATACACCCGTCTGTTGCACCTGTTGTGTTGCACATCTACTGCCGCCATTCCTGAGTATTTCCAGAACGTACGTCATCAGCAGTGCAAGACTCACAGCAGTGCCCGGCGTCTGAGAACACGGCGAAGCGATTGCACAGAATCAATTGGCGTTCTGGAACTCTCACGGGTCCAGCTATTAGATCATATTAGCAGTGGGCGAAGTGGTTGAAGTGTAAGTCTCCATATGAACGTGGATGATATGTGTGTCATTAGACCAATGTAACCTCCCGTCTGCTGTAGGTATCAGTTCGGCTCGCCGCATCTCGCTCCTCCGAGCAGTACATGACACAGAACGATGAAGCTCCTAGTATACCGCGTATTAAACATGCATGTCCTAGTCCTGTTTCTTCAAAGAATTAACAAGAGCTGTGTCTGGAAACCGGAATCAACCCTAGCGTGAGTGGAATGTTTTCTATACTCAAAAACATTCGATAAGAATGTCGCTTTCAATAAAATATTCATGCTTCTTCATTGCGTGGTATCTAGACTAGAGGAGCTTCTTCGTCGACAGCTGTTTTTAACGTAACACCTGTGATAGCTCCGAGACGGGAGGCTGTAATATTTAACATTGATTGCGAGTGATCCAGCGTTTAATGGACGGCGAGGTCTGTGGCTGTGTGTCTGTGGCTGTGTGTCTGTGGCTGTGTGTCTGTGGCTGTGTGTCTGTGGCGGTGTGTCTGTGGCTGTGTGTCTGTGGCTGTGTGTCTGTGGCTGTGTGTCTGTGGCTGTGTGTCTGTGGCTGTGTGTCTGTTGTGCAAATACTCGGAGTCAATCCGAGGCAAACAATTGACTCCGAAACGTCAGCGTTGATTACAGCACTGATGTGAGTACCACAGCTAAAGTTAAACGAGATTCCATGTCAGTTATTTACAGATTCGACGTGGGTGCGTTTGATCGTGGAGTCATTTACGTACACATTACGAAATATATACTAGACTCATCGATATCAAATAAATCGAGAATCACAAATGTCAACAAGGAAATACTATAGTACAAAGGTCGATAGTTACGTAATTGGAATATAAAGGATGAATTACGTTTGATTTTGGTTTGAATATCAAATCAATATCGTAATACGGAAAATGACCCACCAATATTACGACTAATAATAATAATAATAATAATAATAATAATTAATAATAATAATAATAATAATGATAATGATAATGATAATGATAATGATAATAATAATAATAATTGATTAAAGTTAATGTATATGCAATTAGTCGTGCTTATAATCAAAATACTAGTATTAAACGCCAAGTCATATTGGCTTATGAGCAGCAGATGAGCCACTGTTTAATTCTGTATAAACAAGGACACATGTGTTGAGCACAGGGGAATTACATAACCACACAGCGATGAACATTTCTCCAGTGTCCAGAGTTATAACACATAATGCTAATAACAAGCCAGCGGTGCGCGCACAATCACGCGCAGCCAAGTTCTTAGTTCTTGAAAAGGGTGAAAACTAAATTAGCGGATGAATAAATCACGTGTAAACACGTGTCACATAGAATATTTCTGTAACAAATGTCACCGAAATATTTAATTCATCCTGTTGAAAATTCTAATTATATCTGCTATTGTACGAGAGGCGGACTGTGCTGTCACGGCCCCTTCTGTGTCGTTGTTTCCATTGACCAAAATCAAGACTCCATCTCGGCATCAGACTCGATGAATGCAATTTGGTGGAAATCACCGCTCCCTGTAGTTTAGCAATCCACTTTTATGAGACTTCAAGCAAAGGAGAGGTGCAGTGATTGTTAGAGAGCGTTGATCAGTTTTAATCACGAGCTTTCAAACACACTCATCCTCCTCCCGCCGATAAACAGACGCCGTGTTTCGGGGTTTCTTGAAGAGATAACCGCAGCGAAGACAGGAATACTCATCCTGAAGACAGGGATACTCATCCCTGTCAGAGGATCGCGAGAAGGGGGTTGATACAACGTCCTTATCGCTCATTATTCAAGCGGAGATATCCACACTTCAAACCCACCTATCCTATCGCAACCCGATTGCCCGAGTTTTTTTCTTCAATTCATTGTGCTCAATTTAAATTCATGTCGGATCCAGACCCTTTTTTTTGACGCAAACATCTATTTGGTTTATCTCGGAACTGGAATTTTAATCAGAGTTCCCTGAGTGTTGTACATTCGTAGGAATCCTTGGACAATGAGCACAAAAAGATCGATCTATTTCCCCTTGCTTAATTTAACCTAAACTGAACATGGGACTCATTTAACTGGGAAAGTTTCCCGGTAAATCCAACACAGCAAACCGTCAGCTAAAAACATGACATTTATTTCCATTCGGATTGAACTTTAACTAAAAGGTGAATCCCTTGGGCGGTATAATACTTGCTGACGTAACAACCCATGAAAAAGATAACTCTCAACAGCAACAACAACTACACGGAGCATTACTTCAGTCACAGAGGTTTCAAAGGCTTCTATCCTAAAAGTAATCTCCCCACCAAACGTACATATTAGTATAAAATTACCTAGCCATTTAATCACTATACCAATATTGTTTCTTACCATGCTGAAAATCATTAAATACGCCGTGAATGAAGACCACAATGGGATACAATCCGATACAACGAGATTCTATTAGATACTGTCCCATGCAATTCAAAGCAAAGTAGACTGTTATTGTTTCCAACATAACGTACTTTGCATCGATTCCCCTGGACACTGGCTGACGGGGATATTACTATGGCTCATCGTTCTGTGTATGTTCTTCCTTCAGTGAGAGCAAGCACACATTACATTAAGTGCATTCTCTGGTAATCTAGCTTACATATGTCTGCTGTAATAGCCAGACGCCATTCCAGCGCTAGTCTGTGTAACACATTGTAACACATTGTAACACGGTGTAACATTGTGTATCATCGTGTAGCATTGTGTCAC
Source organism: Lepetodrilus galriftensis (assembly GCA_032361785.1). NCBI lineage: Eukaryota > Metazoa > Mollusca > Gastropoda > Lepetellida > Lepetodrilidae > Lepetodrilus > Lepetodrilus galriftensis. Next base: position 5,490 of record JAUTBZ010144883.1, read on the forward strand.
AGGGAACATACCATGCCTTAAGGTCAGAGTGATGAGAGCGGTGTCTGGACACGGGGAAGTTATCCGCTCATTATGGTATATATCCTTGATCTATCGTGATATTGAAAGTCCGCACGCTACAAGGTGTGGAATGGTATGAAGAACTACCAGTGCCAGGAATGGTATCTCAGATTAAACGACTTTCGTTCTATAACGAGTTACATACATGTATACCACGTGCTTACCATTTACAGGAACCATAACGTATGTAAATAGTAAATTAATTAATGTGTATCTGGGCTATATACTGTAAACGGTTCAAAGGACACGATTAATGCTGAATTAGACATGATTGAATACATTATAAAATATAATAATAAAATGTATAATTGCCATTTTCGTAGATAACACAAAACGTTTCGTCTATTCAGATAACACAAATGATAATGAGAAACCCTTCTGACTACAGCCACGTACAACCATTATGGTATGATTATATGCACATATTATCCATATTGATATCCAATAACTAAATACCAATGAACAGCAATCGTAACGAGAGATTCATTTGCCGTTTAGCACATGGCCTTTCAATAATCCATATGCTAAAACCGTACAAATCCCACTCCGCATACTACATAGCCCAGTCTTGGAGGAAGGAATGCTGCTAACAGTGCAACTGAGGCAAACTCGTCGCGATACTGATGTTTATGTAAGTTCAAAGAGATTTCTCAAACTACAATGAAAACACACAGCTCAGTTAAAGATACTTCGGGGAGGGGAGCCTGGATGCTAGCCAGCTACGGTGAAGGGACACTTTGGTTACACCCAGCTGCAAGACGATAAGACTGTCTACAGATGACAGTGGGTTCTAGCAGTGGTGATTGGGAGTCTTTACTGTGGATCTGACGCAACGCAATGACTGACAAACGCAATGACTGACTTATGTAAACCTACTACAACGCAATGATTGACAAGAAGTGTCTGTCTTTGAGCATGCTACAACGCAATGATTGTCTGTCCGTGTGCCTGCTGCAACTAAATGCTGGTTTGTCTGCAGAACAACCAGACAACAACAGCCGTCCAATCTAAATACAGCCACCCACAACTCCGGACGGTGGTCCTGGGAATCAGAGGACCGGTCACCATTGTACTCATGTCTTCAAACACATGGCATAAACCTCAACGCAACTTGACATACTCTTGAACAATATCATCGAGGTATGCTCACAGCCACTCCCACACTTCCCTTTAAATCGTGCATAGCCCACACACAAACACACAAACACACGACACTACTGTAATACCACTTGTATATGAGCATGAACTGGTTATTGCTGTAAAATAGGCCTTAGGAAGTGAGGACACGGACACTGAATTAGTCTGCCAGAGCGAGTGAGTAGTGGGACATTCTATAGCTGCTAGCTCACAGTGAATCACAAGCAATCTTCTAATCATCCTCGCGCCCAGAACCTATTACTTCCGCTTTCCTCGATTACCGGTGAATCCCAGTATTTTCATTTCCAGTCTATACATTACAGAGACATCCAGATAAAAGGTGACATCCATAGAATGTCCAGAACAATATGTCTATTTCCAATATATTTGTATTTATCCAAAAGTAATCCTGTATCAAGAATATATAAGTTCAACAATGATTACTTTCCCAAAGAACGTCTAGCAGGTTATAAGCAATGACTAAGACGAGACGGTGCCAACAACTTGCTATCAATAAAGAATACTGTTCCCACTTCCCCTATGCTATAGTTAGCACATTCTCAGACTTTCCTGGCAGAACTGTGCATCCATGTAGTGGCAGTATGTACCTGATATAACAACTGTAGAAATATTGAATAAGAATGACACAGATATGCTGGCAATAAGTGTGAATAGCTTGTTCTCGCGGCATACCACCGAAGCACTCGTGCCCCTAGTTTGGGTCTGCAGGCATAGGAGCGAGAGGGGTATGAGTTTCGCTGTCTAAAGGTAGCAACAGGCGCGATGCCAATCTGTACGTCCTAACCTATATAGACACAGCAAACACTGGCAGCTTAGTACTTACTTGCTTCAGAGTCCCACACTTGTATCAGCGTCACACAACATATCCAGGGTATAATCCATTCGATTGGCACCATTTTGTCTGTTTATTCCATCACGACAACACTACATAACTGCTCATGTTCCGCCGGTTCAGAACGGTACCCAACCCAGGCTAAAACTTTCTCGTGCAGATCCAATTTCACACGCCTAGCTAGAGGAGCTAGTGCTTACCCTCCGCGCATGCTCGGAAACACTCAGAATTGGTCGGGAACCATATGTGGCACCGACTGTGGCAGTGGCTCTTGTAGATAATCCGCGTTTAATCCGGTTTTCGGTATTGTCACACCTCCTCACAGAGATAATATTGCAGCATCTTTAAGCCAAGCTCCAACTTTATATAACTGGGTCACTTTGGGCTATTTCTAAACGAACACTGACTTCTTGAGAAAGTATGTACTCCCTCTGTCCCTAGGCTATATAGTCCCGTGGGTCGGCCGTGTTTCTCCGGACCTTTCAGGCGACAGCAGCTGATTCATCAGCCGGTGTCCGGGAGAGACGAGAGTGTTGTAAAGACCATCAGCGTACGTCGATAACACTAGTCTCCCTGCCCGCCTGCGCTCAGTCGCGTACTGTAGTCAGTGATCGCTGCCGTCACACAATGGTAAACCCCACCCTACACCAACGCGCGATACCATTCACTGCATGCGTACTGCTAGCTTAGGAAGTGTTGGAATAATTTTTACAAAATTATGGTTCGATAATTCTGTCCCCCGAGCAACACACGGGGCACAAGGAATGCCGTTAGGAACACGTGCAACAAACAAAGCACGTGCAGCCCGTGTTCATTAGAACCTCTTCCGTTCTTTAAGTGAATCCACTAGAATTTCAGGCATTGACTGCCTTTAATAGGTCTTGTCAACATTTGACGGTTGCCTTACTTCAAAATCAGCTCTATATGGCTTTAAAGTATTTGCCGTTCAAACTGAAATAATGACATGTGATTTGAAGAGGGTTGGGTAAGGTCAGAGTGGCAATGTTTTCTTGTCAGCTGATAGGGTCCTCATACACAGGCTGACGTGCTCCGACGTCTAATAGGACAGACTCTGGGAAGAATGACCATCAGAGGAGACTATTGTGTCTCTCTCAGTCATGTGCATGATATACTAAGATGACTCGTCGGAGTCTTGTGACAATCCACACAATGGAGGCACGGGCGTGGACCTGCTCTGAGATACTAATGACTTTCAGGATATACCGGCACTACGAATGTGAACCGTTTAGGGACCGCCATAGAAGACCACAGACACAGTGGCAACAACAATTGTCTATAGATAGTGATTAACTTCCATGTGTTCCTTAGTTCCTATGTGATAGTAGTAATACCTGACTCCAGCCAATGTATCTGTACACTGGCTTCTCACGATAATATTATGTTGTCACCGTATTTCCACGATAAATATATATGTACGTCGCGTGAATAGAGGCACAGCGGCAACAACTGCCGTCTATAGATGTAATGTAGTAGTGATTAACTTCCCTGTTTTCTGTAGTTATGTGATACGTATAGTAATAAATATAAAATGACGCTAGCCAATTGTATCGGTATACTTCTACTCATGATATTTTCGCCACACTGTATCTCTACGATTACAGAGATGCTGGTATTGGCAGAGTGCACTGTACCAGTACGTTGTAGGAACATGGATATGTTGGCATGTTGTATGATACCTTGACACTAGATGAGGTTGAATACCCTCACAGTTACCATATCGTAATAGTTGTAAAGAATAAATATTTGGTGCCAGCGTTATATTTGATAAACGTGTACGGAGAAGATATACTTTAATGTGCACATTTATATTGCACCAAATCCACGCTCGAAATAGCGTTACATATTTCATGTTCACATATATTATTTATTAGGACATTAAATACATACATATAGAAATATATTAAGATAAGATAAAGCTTTATTACCTTTCTAGGAATTTGGTGTATATACAGAGCATTATAAGTATACACTAGCATAGACAGTATACACATTTAAGACAAGACAAGACAACAACATAAGACATGTAAACATTTAATAAAACAAGTAGATAGACAGGAAGTATTTCATAAGAGACTTTTAAAACAACTTAACGGTTACAGGAACGATTTACACTAGGTATGCTTGTAGGAATAAAATACTGTTTTGCTCGATTGGATTTTAATTTTGGAACGAGAAAGAAATACCAAGAAAATCAATTTTAAAATAAGAGTCTCAGCTATTAAAGTTCATTCAAACTAGTGTGTAGCGAGCTACAGGCCATGCCGTTATTGGAAAAGGTTATATGAAAATGGCTTGATTTCGACAACAAAGAATTATGAATGTGGCCCGTAGCAAAACTTGGGGAGAGTTTCTTTGTCTGGCGTCTCAAGCCACAGGGTAGGGATGGCCGGGGGAAGACGGTCCGACTGTAGCGCCTGACTTGTCCCCGACTTGTCCAGATTCCGTCATCCTCTGGCTCCGCGTCAAGGGGCGATTGATTAATTAAACTCGTGAGGCGGCAAGACAAACTTTCATAGTAATTAGGCCATCTTCATTAAATCTTGCAGAGTAATTAATTGGGAATGACAGCGATGGCTAAGACAACAGTTCCATGAATCCTTACGTGTGATTCCGCAATGCTGGCTTCGCACAAAGGAAAAAAAAATCCAATGGGATCTCGATGATTATTTCTTTACACCCTTTCTCTCAATCTGTCAGGGAAATAACCTGGAAAAGTGTTGCTATAAAATATAAAATAAAAGTGTTACGCCATGCATGGGTACTTTTTAATTACACAAAGGAAAAAACAATGGAATTTCAATCATTATTTTATTCCTCCCTCCCACCCCTTTCCCCCACTTCCTCCCCGCTCTCTCTCTAACGCGCGCACGCACGCACGCACGCACGCACAAACACACACACACACACACACGCGCGCGCGCATGAACCTCTATTTAGTCTGTCTGAATATTGCTTAACACAGTTATTGTAGGGTATTTTGAAGAGAATTACAAAATCCACGCACACACTAATTCGATCTTTAAAAATTCAACGTTTTGCTATGGGTACCGGCATATTACTGCCTTCATACTATACTATACAATTCAATATTAATCCAAGAGGTAAGGTATTTCCCCACCAGACCATGATTGATCTGGCGTTATCTGCTCCTGTGGCAGTAATTCCTTTAATGTGCTATAATCTCCGGCAAGAGAACAAGAAGTGCCGTCATTACGCTAGTTAATTAAAATACAAATCATCTTCTTTCTAGTTCTGATGTTTTTTATTCGCTGCCTCGCCGTCGTCTCTCAAGAGTCATAAACTTGAACAATAAACTTTCGCCTCGGTAATAGTGCTCGTGATGGGGCACGTTGACAAACACAAGCAAAGTAATTTCCTCCCAGAACGCGCTCTCGCTCAAGGGTCTTCTAACCCCCACTCCGGTTCCATCAGCCCCTTGCAGCATCTCTGAAACTGAACAACTGCCATTGATTCCAGGGGTCACTCTCTCGCAGATGGCCGTTATTGCAGACTCTACCGAATTTAGCGGTTTAATGTCCTGTCGAATTTCACCCCGACTGAAACTTTAGATGACTGGTGTCAGATGTGGCTGGCTGTAAGGAGCAGCCTCTACTCTCGGCGACGTCGGGAGCTCCTCACACTTGACAACAATCGTATTAGAGGAATTAGCAGTGTTGAAAAACACGTCTTGTGGAATGCGCTCAGGTGGCAGGACATGTGTACGTCGTGTTCTCGTGGACAGTTGTACATACCAATTGACGTTTAATGTGATCACTGCTTTAGGAAGCAGGGTATCGTTTCTCGAAGCTTTCATACCTGCTACGAGACCATAAGGATTCTCGTAGCCATCTCTAATACATGCACTTACGAGAGCACTTTACGAGAACACTTACGACAACACGTCGGGGGATCGTACACTTACGAGAGCGCTATGGTCTTATAGTGGATATGTGAGCTTCGAGAAACCATACCCTGTTCTAGTTTAGTTGGGGTTGCTGTATGTGAAGACGGTTCTCTGCTGTTAACTGGACTGATGTGAATGAAGGGATGAATTAGTGTTATCCTATTTGTCGCGGACGCAAACTTTAAAAGTTTTCATTTGAATTATTACATTGTTTTCTCAGCAAGGATCTGCAGGGAATCCTAGCAAGTCTTTAAAGCTCTGCACTGACGTAGTTTAGTAAACTGGGTATCGCTTCTTGAAGCTCTGATGTATACTATATAAGACTATAGGACTCTCGCAGCTAATCTAATACATGGGGATCGTGCTTTATAATAATTACGAGAACGCTGTGGTCTCATAGTGGATATGTGAGCTTGGAGAAACGATACCCTTTTGACAAATATATAACTTATTTCAGTCTGCAATATCTACATCTTAATCTCAATCTAAAGCAATCTCATTTGAAGTATTATTAAAGTATTGTATTCCTTGCCGAGTATCATGGTTGTATCGGACATTCGGTTGTATTGACATAATCATACTGGATTAGTTCTCTTCTCCAATATCTTTATTTTCGGCTCGACGATTAAGTTGCCGACACAGTAGATTTTGATCGCTAACAATAGTGGTGGCGTAATTGAACACACGTTCCTTAACATGTCATAAAGTACAGAACCATGACCATGAATAGTAATAGTTGACCATGAATGAGATGTATGATGCTGTGACACAAGTATTCCTTTGATGGTGCCTTTCACGTGTTTCATTTCATGTACAATTAACATAATTAATTAGAATGCTGGAGGTCGTTGCACGACGCTCTTGTAGTGCTACAATAGTTGTAACTGGGCTCCCGCCACAATAGAAAGCGTTG
>JAUTBZ010144894.1:0-27501 GCA_032361785.1 Lepetodrilus galriftensis
ATAGAGATATTCATGGAGAACCAAGATACCACCTTTGTGGTAGACAACGGAGCCACTTCATTTCTACCTCTCATCAGCTACTTAGTAGACAATGAAATCATGATCATGTTAAAAGATAAATTCAACATCGTCATCAACATACCCATCACAGGTGGTGAGGCTCAAAATGATACACTCAATGGAATGAAATATATCATCGATACCTTTAAAGAAAATGAGAACGTTAAATTCAACATCTGGATAAATGAGTTCTTTGGAAAAGTAACAGAGAATGAAAAACCATTTGAAGAGCTTAAGATATACCAACAATATAGAGAACATATCCACGGAGTATTTACTCTGCCACAAGTCAATCCAAAGACCTACGGTGAAGACTTAAAAAAGATGCACAAAGCAAAAAAAACCTTTAGTGAGATAGAAGCAGATAGCAACTACACACTCATGGAGAAACAGCGACTCACAGGCTACAAGAATAAGATATTTGACTCCCTAGCATTAATCATAGAGCAGTAAAAAATGGACCAAGAACTAAAAGAAAAAATACTCAACAGCGTCAGAAGAGAACATGGCATCGCACTGGACCAAAAAGACCCCATCTTTGCCATCATCACAGCCAATGACATCATTCTACAAGAGCAGCTCAAACAGCTCAACAATACCTTTGAAATGCAACTCATAGACATAGAGCAGGTGACAAAGAACTACCTAGAAAATGGAAAAGAGTTACTAGAGAAACGCTTAACCATCGCCCTACAAGAGGCAAAAAAAACCCTAAATGAACCCCTAGAAACAACTACTGAAAATGAAGAGAAGGCATCACTAGCCATACCAATAATAACCCTAATAGTAGGATGTATACTCGGTTATGGATTCTCACTATTTATACTGTAAAGAGACCGTATGGGAGAAAAGAAAATACCAAAAAGTAACCTAAAAATATTAAAAATTACAGGAAGCATCACCCTACTTTTCAGCCTAATCTTTAGCAGCATCTACCTACTTGGTTACAGGATAAATATTTCAGAAAGTTACCCTAAAGGCATCTATCAAACCATCAAAAAAACCACCATAGAACATGGTGACTTTGTGATGTTCTGCCCTAAAAATAGCCAACTGATGCAAAACGCATTCAAAAGAGGATATGTTTTAAAAGGTATTTGTGAGGGTGGATTCTATCCACTTTTAAAGAAGGTTGCTGCACTAGAGGGTGACAGGGTAGAGGTCAAAAAATATGTCTATATCAATGGGATAAAACAGCCCAAAAGTAGGTTACATCAACATGACCCCAAAGGGAATCCTCTGCCAAGAACCAAGGATAATAATATGACCGTACCAAAGGGATATATGTTTCTATTAAGTGACTATCATGAACTGAGTTTTGATAGTCGCTACTTGGGTCTTATAGAGAAAAACGCCACCATAAGCCTAATGAAGCCTTTCTATATCTTTTAGAGTTGGGCTAAAAACTTCTCTAATTTCTTCAATTGAGCATCTTTTAACTGCTCATCAATAGAGAGTGTTACCCCATTATCACTCTTTTTAATGCTGTATTTAATTGCTTTATGAGCAGGTGTACTCTTCATATTTTGCTCTTTTACAAAAGCTTTAATATCTTTAATAGAACATTGACCAGAAATCAATGCTCCAATAAAACTCTTTATTTTTTGATCATCAGAGATTTTATTTAACTCAACAGCAGCCGTATAAGAGACTTTACCCTCTTTTAGTGCAGCAAGAATAATATCTTTAAGTGAAAAAACTTTCAGACGGTTAATCAAAGAAGCAACCGAAATATTTCCTAACTTTTGAGTAATAGACTCCATCTTCTCACGTTGACCTTCAGACTTCTCTGGGTCAGAAGCAATGGTTTTACTGTCCACATTTCTAAAATGGTAAAGAAGCTTTTTAACCTCTTCAAAATTCAACTCAAATGCCAAACCAATATACTCCATAATCCCAACAGTCTGGTCATAAACATTCAGATTCTCACGCTGAATATTCTCTGAGAGCATAATCAACATCGCCTGTTCATCGGAAATATCCTCTAAAACGATGGCAGGTATCTCTTTCCAACCCAACTCTTTAACAGCCTCAATTCGTCTAAATCCAATGATACGCTCATACTTATCACCAATTTTACGAACCACAATAGGTTGTAGCAACATTTTAGTCGCTTTGATATTTTTAGCCAAAGAGCTAATGTCATCTCTGCTGTAACTCTTTCTATCATGAACCTTTGGTTCAGTAATGGAGCTAAGAGGTATTTTATGAATAAGCTCTCTCTTCTCCAATAACTCCTTGTGGGTCACCACAGGAAGACCACCTTTTTTACTCTTCATGGTATTTGCACGTATTAACTCATTTTTTTTCGCCATAATCTATTATTCTCCCTATTTCAATGTTTTTTTAACAATTTTTTCAAGCAGTGAAAGCAGTTGTTTTCGTTTATCTTTGTCCATATTGGTACTTGAACCAAACTCTTTTAAATATTTATAGACCGACATATTGTAACTTGAAGCATCAGGAAAAACCACCAATTCAGGTACAGGTTTGGATATAAAAATGGCACCCTCAGCAATATAAGGACAATTCTCTTCTATCATGGGAATCGTATCCTCTTCAATAACCTTTAAATACTCTTTATGAACTTTGGTTTTTTTATTGTATCGAGAGGGAATAACCACAATTTTTCTAACTTTATGGTCAAAAATAGAGAGTGTATCTTCTGCATTTCTAAAAAAGCCTTGTAATCCCTCCTGCTCATCTTTTGAAGTAACCACAGGAACCAAAATTATATTGGCAACCAACATGGTGTTAATGGTCATCGTATCAAACTTTGGATTGTTATCAATTATAATAACATCATAGATATTATCCAGATTATTTTTTTTAATAAATTGACGTAAAATCAAATCTTTTCCAGGGATGTTCGTACTCACCATACCAAGATCTCGGTTACTAGGAATAAGATGAAGTGTCTCATTCTTGTTCTCATCTGCTACATTCACCACTTCCACAATATCTTTTTTAAAGATATTAACAATATTCCCTGCATTAGTGCCTTCAAAAAGCTGAGGATCTAAATTAAAAGATTTTGTAAGAGAGGCTTGTGGATCAAAATCGATTAAAAGTACTTTTTTACCCATTGAGACACAAATATCTGCAACAAATCTTGACGTGGCTGTCTTACCCACTCCACCTTTTTGATTGACAACTGAAATAATATCTGCCATATTTCATCCTTTTTATAATTAATAACGCGTGCGTTATTAATTTAATCGAATAATTATAGTACAGTTCACTAAAAAATCACTTAATTAGTGACATAGATTTTTATATTTTATCACCAAAAATATAGTTTTATAAAAAAATAGAACAAAAGAGCAAAAAAATTTAATCTTCAAAATCAATGGATATACAAAAAAATGAAAAAACTTCTAATAAACAATTAAAAAAGACAAAAAGGGGGAAATAAGCAACTTTTGCACCTTTAATAGCCTTACCCATAGAAAATACTTAATAGAGTAAAATAGCCCCTGTTTTGTTTTAACAAATAATAACAACAGAGCGAAGCTAAACAGCAGAACTGCCAATACGCTACAATTTCAAATCTCAGCTCTTATAAAATGGCAGAAACAATCGAAGGTATTCAGAGCCAAAGAGTTGCCACCTCCAAAAAGTTCACCTCTGTCTTATAAGCAAACCTTTTAGGAGCCGTTAGGCGACAGGTAAAACCGACCGTAGGAGTGTTTTACTTAGAGAAAAAAAGATTCTGAAAGAATTTTTCCGAGTAGGAGGCGTAGCCGATAAGCAGATATAGAAAGATCGTAGCGGAGCGAAGATTTTCCGAATAACTGGGGCGGAGCCCCTCAACTTTCCGAGCATAATAGGGTTTCATTTGTAATGGTTGCTTGTAGAGGCTGTAAAGGCTAATAAGGCTGTAAAAGCTGTAGAGGTCTTTCTAGTACCACAGTTAGGGGGTTTACGAGAGCTAAAAACACCCTTTTATCCGTGAAAAACACCCTTTTATCCGTGAAAAACACCTTTTTATCCGTGAAAAACACCCTTTTATCCGTGAAAATTCTTTGATTTTACTCTTTATTAATAATACCCTCCAAAGTTACTAAAAACACCTTTTTATCCATCAGCTATGCTCTTTACTTTAAAGAGTATAGCTTTGAAAGAAAAACTCTAAACTCCTTATATTGTGGGGTTTTAAAAATTTAAAAACACCCTTTTATCCATGAAAAACACCTTTTTATATATTCTATCAGGCATCATGATTCTATAAAAACACCTTTTTATATTCTAGCTACTTAAAATTATTTCCTAAAAATTAATGAAAAAATATTAGTTTTTTCTAAAAAATACTATTTTTGACCTTATTAAAAGAGAAATCATAAAAAAATCTCTTTTTTTATTATATTTTTAAACATTTAGAAATAGCCCTCTCTTTAAATCCCAAAAATTGGTTATTACTACTTTTTAAAAACACCTTTTTATCCATGAAAAACACCCTTTTATAATTTTTAATAAATATAGAGATATTTAATTATTAAATCCTACAATTGAGCTATTTGATACCCTTAAAAACACCCTTTTATCCATGAATAAAAAATTTCTTAGATCTTTACATAAAGGATAGACAAACATAGTTTCATGTAAAATACACTATAAATTTTAGAAGGGTGTTTAATGAAAACAACTGATTTAACTAAAAGAAACTTTACACGACAATCTCATATGATTGTCAACGCACGTTTTGCCCTCACACGTGGAGAAATAGATTTAATTATGACGCTGCTTACTGCTATTAATGTAGAAGATAAAGATTTTAAAGATTATCAATTCACCATTAAAGAACTGGAAAAAAAGACCAATAGAAAATGGAATTCAAAACAGCTTAAAGATATTATAAAGTCCTTAATGAGTAAACCACTAGAAGTACCTTCAAAAGATGGTAAAGGATGGCGTATCTTTAACTGGTTTAGCTTCTTTGAATATGAGCAAAGTGGACTCATAACCTGTCGCTTCGACAAAGGATTAAAACCTTATTTTCTAGAACTCAACGGCACAAGAATCATTAGTGACTTTAGACATCTACTTCCCATGCGTTCAAGTTATTCAAAAAGAATGTATCTACTTCTAAAGGAGTATGATAAAATTGGAAAAAGAGTTTTTAATGTAGAAGAGTTACAGGAGAAATTAAAAATTCCTAATAGTCATAAGACACACTACAATAAATTTAAAGTTGATGTACTTCAAAAAGCAGAAAAAGATATTAATAAGTTTACCAATTTAGAAGTTAACTTTATAGAAAAAAAACAGGGTCGTAAAGTTCATGAAATAATTTACTATATCCGAAAAAATAACAATGATTTAAAAAACTTTATCTCAAATATTCGTGCCGATTATGTCAATACCTTACTCTTTCATACAGAAGATGGAAAACCAATAAAATGCAGTAAAAAGGGATTATTATATTATGCCGACTCAACAAACCTAACCCTTGATAAAAAGTCAGCACAAAAATTATGGGAATGGCTTCATGAAAATAGAAAAAAACTAGACTGCTTTAAAGACAATATTATCAATGAAGATGCAGTTAAACAATTAAAAGAATCATCCAAATAAATGATTCCAACATAACCTTACTCTTCACTGATCCTAATAGGATAAAAGTATCTAAAAACACCTTTTTATCCATGACGGCAATATGACAAAAACCATCATCTTTCAAGTTTGAATCCCTATGATATAAGCATTTGATAAATAAATCCCCCTCTCCTAAACAATGCTAATAAAATAAAAAAGTATCTAAAAACACCTTTTTATCCATGACGGCAATATGACAAAAACCATCACCTTTCAAGTTTGAACACCCATGATATAAGCATTTGATAAATAAATCCCCCTCTCCTAACAATGCTAATAGAATAAAAAAGTATCTAAAAACACCTTTTTATCCATGACGGCAATATGACAAAAACCATCATCTTTAAAATTTCAAACCCCACAATATAGTTATTTAAAATAAATACATCCTAACCTAAACAATGATAATATGACAAATAACCCTCTAAAAACACCTTTTTATCCATAAAACAACCCACTCCATAAAGACGGTAATATGACAAAAGAAGATAACAGTTGAGAAAGTACTGAGTTAATAACGCACGCGTTATTAACTCATATATTTCAATATTTGAGAAGCTTTGCTTTAATTAGAACCTCTCCTTTAACTACTAAAAAATCCAACTTCATCTCTGAAATAGTAAGATGAGGAAAGTATTGATTTACAATATCATAAAAAGCATCTTTAGAGTAACGTAAAAGGTCATGGGGTTCAAACCCCTCTATCACCTTAGTTTAATATCTCCCTACCCTCTTCAAGAACCTCCAGAGCATCACCAAGAGCAATATTACTTATCTGCTCCTCTCTATACCCCAACTCCAAAAACTTCTTAGCAAACATCTTATTCTCATGAGCTAATGTATCTCGCTCCTCCATCAACTCTAATATTCCACTACTTGCAGGATTATTACAAGCTGGACATATCCACTCATCATTAATCAAATCATGTTCATACACACATAAACAGCCAATACAATAAACCACCCTACTCTGCTCCATCTTAACCCTCCATCCCTATAATTTCAATCGTATCATCAAGAACAGCAACACCCAAATATCTCTTAACATCCTTAACAGCCTCAAATAGATTGAGACACTTTAGATATAAAACATCCTCACTCCCATCAATAATCGCAAAAAAACTCTTCATAATAAATCCTCTAAAAGTAAATTTTCTTGTATAAGAGCCTGTTTGAATCCCCTACCTTGTTTTATTTTCAAGGGAGAGGAATACGGTAGCTCATAACAAGATTTTCTCGTCCAATCACCAGTTCGTTATCCCTGTTTGACGAAAGCAGAAGAGATAAAAAATGCTTGGTTTGCAATAAAAGAAGTTTTATTACAAAGTCAGCATTAACGCAGAGGTTTTGTCTAAGATTAAGAGAGGAGATAGGGATAATGATGCTGAGTGGATGAGATAAGCCAGATAGGACAACCTATGGTTCTGCCTGATTAAAAAATAAAAAGATATAGAAATCACGATAGTGTTTCATTGTTGCTCTTGGCTTAGTGATTAGAACAGGCACTGGGATGTACCATGTACTCCTCTTGGAACATCGTGGAGAGATTCAAGCACGACCTGCAAGGTAAGCCCCCTCACCTATCCAAAAGAAAACCCTCTCTACCCCATGAAAACTAGGCAACCATAAAGTAGATAGCAAATAAAAGAAACTTAAACCCATCAGCCCCTATAAAGATTCAAAACCAGAATAATCAATCATTTGAGCTTTACCCAAAAGCTCAATTATCATCAATAATAAAAGAGCATCAAAAGAGCATCAAAAAAGAAAAAAAAGGTACAAAAAGAGAACAAACAAACAAAAATAAAAAACCTTACAAGTTCAAGAGTATGGGAGAAAAAGCTAAAATAAAACAAAATCAATATATTTAATTATATTAAAAAATATTATATTTTGTTTTTTATTGTAGAATGCAAAAAAGCGTTCTGAAGAGGAGATATGCCAACAAACCCCAATAGTATCAATACTACTCCAACACAGGAGAGACTAATTGAAAAACTAAAGAGAGAACTCGGTCCACTCTGCCTAACAGCACTAGAGAACCCCAATGTCATAGAAATCATGCACAACAGTGATGGCACACTATGGGTAGAAGAGTTAGGCAAACCCATACAACATATAGGAAGTATGGAAGAGAGTAAAGTCAAGGCACTCTTAGGAACAATCGCAAGTTATCTAGACACCACCATTACAGCAGAAAACCCAATAATAGAGTGTGAACTACCCTTAGATGGTAGTCGATTTGAAGGATTAATTCCACCCATTGTAAGCAGAGCAACCTTTACCATTAGAAAAAAAGCATCAAAAATTTTTACCTTAGAAGAGTATCAGCAACAGAAGATACTCAGCAAAGAGAACTACCAACACATCAAACAATCCATCTACAATCCAAACGATAGCGAACAACCTAAAAAGAACATCCTCATAGTAGGGGGTACAGGTTCGGGAAAGACCACACTTGCCAACGCAATCATAGATGGAATCGTCAAACAGACACCTGAGGATAGGGTGGTCATCATAGAAGATACAGCAGAGATACAGTGTGCTGCAAAAAATAACGTCATACTAAGAACAAGCAAGGAAGTCACCATGCTCTCACTACTACGTGCCACCATGAGACTACGACCTGACAGAATCTTAGTAGGGGAGGTACGAGGAGCAGAAGCATTAGATTTACTAAAATCATGGAATACAGGGCATAGTGGAGGAGTAGCAACCATACACGCCAACTCAGCCAGAGCAGGGCTTACACGACTAGAACAACTTATAGCAGAAGCGACACAAGCCCCTATGCAGACCCTAATCTCAGAAGCCATCAACACCATTATATTTATTTCTAAAACCCCAACAGGGAGAGTGGTGAAAGAGGTTATAGAGGTCACAGGTTATGATAAATCCAAAGAAGATTACATCATTAAAGAACAACATATAAAAAATTAATAACGCTAGCGTTATTAAATCAGAAAAGGAACATAATGAAAAGATTTAACATTAGATATATACTACTAGCACTCTTAGCAACCATGGCATTTTCACCAGAGCTAATGGCAGCAGGGGCAGGTGGAGGAGCCTTACCTTGGGAAGGACCACTCACCATTATCGTAGCGTCCATTACAGGACCTGTAGCCTTTGCTATATCCGTAATCGGTATTGTAGCAGCAGGAGCAGTATTGATATTTGGAGGAGAGATAGGACAATTTTTAAAATCAACCATAATATTGGTACTTGTCATCGCCCTAATAGTCTTAGCTACACAGTTCTTAACCAGTGCATTCGGTATCGGTGCAGCACTTATTGGATAAGAGCAGAGATGGAGAACACGAACCAATTAAAATCGGTTAAAGTTCATGCAGCACTCAACAAGCCTAACCTCTTGTTGGGAGGAGAGAGAGAACTGATGCTCATCATTGGTCTCTTCTCAGCAGTTATGATTTTTATAGCGATGACATGGCAAACGTTCATAATCGGTGTGGGTTTATGGCTTGTACTCTCCATGTTGCTACGTATGATGGCAAAAGCAGATCCTTTAATGTCAAAGGTCTACCTGAGACAACTAAAGTATAAAGATTTTTATATGGCACACTCCACACCATTCTACAAGGAGAGCTAGATGATACCCTTAACAGAGTACAGAACCAAGGCAATGGGGCTACCAGACCTCTTAAACTATGGATTTATTATAGACGAAGGCATCTACTTAAATAAAGATGGTTCCATCTCAGCAGGGTTCTACTACCGAAGTCCAGATATCAACTCCTCAACCCCACAAGAGAGAAACCACATCGCTTCAAAAATGAATCGATTACTCTCAACCTTTCAAAGTGGATGGGTCATACATGTCGATGCCATTCGGAAACCAATAAGTGACTACCCCTTAACTCATGAAAACCACTTCACAGACCCCATTAATAAATTAATAGATGCAGAACGACGAGCCTTCTTTGAAACCAAAGGAAACCACTACGAATCACTCTTTAGCATTGTTCTCACCTATACACCACCCAATAGAAGTAAAGGTAAAATAGCCGACATTATGTTTGATGATGGATCAAGAGAACATAAAACAGATTTCTCCAATAAGATGATGGAGACCTTTACAAGTAAACTGGACGAGTTTCAACTACTCGCCTCAAATATTGTAAAAATTAATCGTATGTTGCCCCATCACTATGAAGATGAATACAATCAAGCCCATACACGAGATGAATTTTTAGAGTTTTTAAACTTCTGTTTAACAGGAGAATTTCATCCCATCAACATACCACCATTAGGAGCCTATCTCGATACCTACATCGGAGCCTATCAACTCTGGGGAGGAATAACACCCAAACTAGAAGATAAGTATATAGGAGTTGTTGCAATAGAAGGGTTTCCACAAGAGAGTATTCCCAATATGTTGGAGCAACTTAGCAACCTAGAGACCTCCTATCGGTGGAGTACCCGTTTTATCTTTATGGACCAACATGAAGCCATCAAAGATTTAGAAAAATATAGAAGAAAATGGCTACAAAAAGTAAAAGGTTGGAAAGAGCAAATCTTTGGACTACCCATAACGAAAATAGACGAACACGCCAATATGATGGTTAATGATATTGATGCTGCTATGGCAGAGACCAACTCTCAACTCTTAGCCTATGGCTACTACACAGGGAATATTGTCATCATGGACGAGAGTAGGGAGGTACTAGATTTTAACCTCAAAGAGGTGGTTAGGATTATTAACAATCTGGGCTTCAATGCACGAATAGAGGACATTAATGCGATGGAAGCGTGGATAGGGACACTGCCATCACACAGTATTCAAAATGTTAGAAGACCCCTAATAAGCACCTACAACCTTACACACTTTATCCCACTCTCTAGTGTCTGGGCAGGAGATAAATACAATCAATCCGATAAATATCTACCCCAATCACCCGCACTACTCTATACCGTCACACAAGGCTCAACACCCTTTAGACTCAATCTTCACGTGGATGATATTGGACATACCCTTATCTTTGGTCCAACAGGATCAGGTAAATCTACCCTTCTTGCCTTTTTAATAAGTCAAGCCAATAAGTATAAAAATGTTCAAATCTTTGCATTTGATAAAGGGAACTCCCTCTTTCCTCTTACCCTTGCCTCAGAAGGTAGACACTACGATATCGGTGGGAAAGAGGAGGATACCCTCTCATTTGCACCCTTAGCAGAGATAGGCTCCGATTATGAACAGACATGGGCTGAGACATGGATTGAATCTCTCCTTACCCTGCAAGGGCTAGAGGTGACTCCTGAACATAGGAAAACCATACACCATGCCATGAGTATACATAGGGTATCAGAATCCAAATCACTTACCGACTTTGTATCTAACATTCAAGATGACAAATTAACCCATGCCTTGGAACACTACACCATCTCAGGAACAATGGGCTACCTTCTTGATGCACAAAAGGACCAATTAACCCTTAGTAGTTTCTCCTGCTTTGAAGTAGAAGAGCTTATGAATTTAGGAGATAAGAACCTTATCCCTGTACTTCTTTATCTCTTCCATAAGATAGAGAACAAGCTTGATGGTCGCCCTACCTTTCTTTTTCTGGATGAAGCATGGATAATGCTAGGACATAAAGTATTTAAAGAGAAAATTAGAGAGTGGCTAAAGGTTCTGAGAAAAGCCAACTGTGCGGTCATACTCTCCACACAGTCTCTATCCGATGCTGCCAACTCTGGTATCTTAGATGTACTACAAGAGTCCTGTCCCACCAAAATACTGCTTCCCAATCCCAATGCTTACAATAAGGGTTCAGAACATCAATTGGGACCATACGACTACTACAAACAGTTTGGACTCAATGATACACAGATAGGTATCATTGCCAATGCCACACCAAAAAAAGAGTACTACTACCAAAGTCCCATGGGAACCAGACTTTTTAATTTGGCACTCGGTCCCATCGCCCTTGCCTTTGTAGGGGCAAGTGGAAAAGAGGAGATTAGTAAAATAAAAGAGCTCCATCAAACATATGAAGAAGAATGGGTCACCCATTGGCTTCAATACAGAGATATCGACTACAAACATCTGATTTAATAACGCTAGCGTTATTAAATCATTTAAAAAGGAAAAAAAATGAAAAAAGTAACCATAAATATACTCTTACTCATCACCCTTACCCAACAAGCACCCTCTGCCAGTGCGGGAAATGTTGCCACGGGCTTTGCATCAGAGGTGACACAAATAGCACAGTTTGCAGCAGATGGTATAGCTTATGGCTTAGATTATGCCAAACAAATCCAACAATATCGCACCTTGGTAAAGAGCTATGAGAATCAATTTAAAAGCTACCAACTGATGCTACAAAATATCAGTGAACTTTCACCTCGACAATGGAGAGAGTTTACCGCAAGTGTCTTGGGATTAAAAGAGGCACTAGAGTATGGAGAGAGCGTCAGCTACACCATGGCTAACTATGAACAGGAGTTCAATAGACTCTTTAAAGGCTATGACCATTATCTCACCCAAGCAGAAAATGGAACATTGGACTTCTCTAATACCTATCAGCAACTCAACACCACCACCAGAGACACCCTCAATGGAACATTAAAATCACTAAAACTACAAGCGTTAGATATGCAAAGCGATGAAGCAACCATGAAATATTTGGAACAGAAGAGCTTATCTGCAGCAGGACAGAAGGCAGCCATTCAAGCAGCCTCTCAAATTGCCATACATCAGACCCACCAATTAAAAGAGCTACGCAACACCATTATGACGCAAATCAATCAACAGAGTGCATTCATGTTGAGTCAAAATGAGAAACAAGCATTCCAAGAGGCAATCAGTAAAGATAAAGCCACCAAAGGAATCAAACCCATTATTGGGGATGAAACACCCATAGGATATTAAAAGACAATGAAAATTCTACTTCTACTGATTTTTCCACTTCTTCTCTTTGCAGAGGTCTCAACCAACAATCAAGCACAAGGATTACTAACCATCTTTAACACAGCAAAAAGTGCATGGAGTGCAGCTATTATCCCTTTTTCAGTACGACTCTTTTGGCTCTTGGTTATTATTGATTGGGTATGGACCTTTGCTATGCTTCTACTCAAAGGGACAGACTTTTCAGAGTTGGTAACCACCCTCATACAAAAAGTGATTATCATCGGTTTCTTCTTAGCCATGTTTCAATACACCACTTGGCTCGATACCATTCCTCAATCATTTGGACAGCTAGCCGATACCATCAATGCTCTGCCTCAAAAGATTACCCCCGATACCATATTGGAGCAAGGATTTATAATTGTTGATATCATTTGGAAAGGTACTTCATGGTTCTCTAACCCTGGTGATTCCATTGGATTAATGATTGCTGGCTTGGTTATTCTCTTTGCTTTCATTATCATGACAGCAACATTTTTTTCAGTGATAGTAAAACTCTATTTACTTATCGTTGGAGCCTATATTGTTCTGGCATTGGGAGGACTCTCTTATACAAGGACGATTGGAAGCAATGCCATTATTGCTGTTTTTAAAACAGGACTTGAACTCTTCTTTATTAAACTGATTCTAGGTTTTTCCCTCAATACCATCACCACCATGGCAGCAAATGTAGGAAACGAAAATAACTCAATCATGGCAATGATTGGGATTTCCTTTCTTATTGCATCACTGGTCAGTATGGTATCAGGTCTGGTGGACACCCTTACCAATGGAACATTGGGAACCAATGGAAATTTGGCATCCAATACCAAATCAGCCATGATGGGAGCAGGGACAGGAGCAGTAGGAGGTGCCATGGCTAGTGTGGCACAGGTTCAAAATGCAAACAGCTCATCTGGAAGTGGTTCCGATTCAGAAGATGCTAATTCATCAGACTCTGGAAACTTTATGAGTTCAACTAAAAAAGTCGCACAGACAGCAGGTGCTTTAAGCATGGGAGCAGGGGTAGGGGCAGTAAGTGGAGCTATTAAAGGAGCAATGGGATTCTCCTCATACCATTCAGGACAAAAGAGTGGAGCGGTTGCGGGAAGACTCTTCTCATCTAACAACACACAAGAGAGTGAAGAGAATCAATCAAGTACATCTCAAAGCCAAACATCAAATGAAGAGAACTCTAATACTGAACAGTCAAATGATGATTTCATTTCAGGAACCATAGGAGGAGAATCAACCAATGATAGTACAGAGGAAAAGAGTGATAATAGTAATTACATATCAGGTATACCAAGAAGCAGTAACAATGACTAAAAGGAGACTATTTGCCTAATGATAACAATAAAACCGTCAACCCATACTTTGAGGGGAGAAGGGAATGGAATGAGCGATATGGAAGCCATATCAAACAGGTTAAGACATGGAAAACGGTAACCTTTATCTCTCTCCTTTCTACCTTGACATCTGTTATAGGATTAATCTATATTGGTTCTCAAAACAAATTGGTTCCCTATATTGTAGAGGTTGATAAGATGGGAGAAGTACGAGCCGTCAACTATGCTAAACAGACCAACCTCAGTGAGGATAGGGTTATAAAGTATAGTTTGGCAGAATTCATCCGAAATTTTAGAACCGTATATGGAAATGCAAAAATTCAAAAAGATATGATTTTTAAAGTCTACCGTTACCTCTCTCCTTCCTACCCTGCATACAATATGGTAAACAGTTATTTTCAAGAACACTCACCCTTTGAAAGGCTAGAGACAGAACGGGTAAGGACCAAAGTAAACTCCATTGTAAAAATCAATAAAGAGACCTATCAAGTTGATTGGGAAGAGGTGGTATCTGATCCAAGAGGGATAAAAATAAGAACCGATAACTTTAAAGCATCCATCACCATGCTCACCGTTCCACCAAGTAGCCAAGCCGATATTATGAAAAATCCTATTGGATTATTTATAAAAGAGTTTAACTTTTCAAAAATTATACAATAAGGAGTATACAATGAAGCGATACATGATAGGAACCATTTTACTACTAAGCAGTCCATTAATGGCTGATGACTTACTCTCACAAAATAGCCGTAACCTTACACAAAGAGAGTGGCACTCCCTCTCCTTAGCCAAAGAGTGGCTCAACAATGGAAACAAATCATTTAGAGGAGCTGATGGCTCTGTCTCTTTTCTCTATGGAGCCACCATGCCAAGGGTTATCGTAGCACCTCTTAAAATTACCGACATCCAATTTCAAGAAGGTGAAGAGATTAAGGATGTACAACTAGGAGACACCACACGATGGATGGTCTCTCCCTCTATTTCAGGAGAAGGAAAAAATCAAATCTCTCACCTTCTAGTCAAAACTACCGATGTAGGGTTAGAGACCACACTCTTTGTCTCCACCAACAGAAGAACCTATCACATGAATCTTTTTTCTCGAAAATATGAATATATGCCCATTATAGGGTTTAAATATCGAGATGATATTAATAAAAAGTGGGAAGCCTACAATCAACATATAAAAAAAGAGAAGAGGGTAGAAAAAAAGTTAAACACACTTCAGATAACAAGCTCTCTATCAAAAAATATAGAGCATCTTGATTTTCAATACAACATTACAGGGGAAGCTGATTGGAAACCCATTCGTGTCTATAACGATGGAATTAAAACCTATATTGAGATGCCAAAAAGTATGAAATTCAATGAGGCTCCCATCTTTATGGTTTTAGATCAAGGGGACAATAATCAACTGGTCAACTATCGACTCAAAGAGAACAACTATATTGTAGATAAACTTTTTCAAAAAGCTATCTTAATTATAGGGGTGGGTAGTAA
This sequence comes from Lepetodrilus galriftensis, assembly GCA_032361785.1. Classification (NCBI taxonomy): domain Eukaryota; kingdom Metazoa; phylum Mollusca; class Gastropoda; order Lepetellida; family Lepetodrilidae; genus Lepetodrilus; species Lepetodrilus galriftensis. The sequence goes on from JAUTBZ010144894.1 coordinate 15,403, forward strand.
TCAAGAAAAAATTACCATTGAGAGAAAAGATAATAACAGGTTAATCAATATCTGGGAGGAGGAGAACGATGACTATTAAAACAGTTACATTAATAACTCTAGCGTTATTAATTATAAATGGCTGTAGTGGAATGTTTTCATCATCAAATGAGAGACATTTTACTTCTGAAGTAAGTTTAAAAAACTCTAAACTCAACCATACGGTTACAGAAGATATGTTGAGTTTTATTCAAAACTACTATCCACTCAAAAGTACCTTCTTTTTTCAACTTAATCCCTCAGCCTATAAACAAGGAGAGGTCATTGAAGATGCCTTACGAAATGCAGGATATGGAGTAAGCTACATTAAGAAAAAAGGTCGTATTCCTTTTGCCTATAAAATTGATTTTATAGATGAAGAGATTATGAGAGCTACATACAATATCGGTTCAGCCACACTCAGTCGTCTCTATCAAATTAAAGAAGAGAGAGCTATACCCGTCTCTGCATTCACAACACGAGGGTTAAGAGCCAAACTTCAAACAGCTTCCAACTTTAGTCACTATAACAATATTTCAACATCAGCTAGAAGAGCCATTATTTCAATAAAGGCTCTTAATGTAAGAGACAGACCAACCACAAAAGGAAAAGTTATAGGGAAATACCACAAGGATATGGTGGTTTTTGTAGATTCACCCATAACCAATAAAAAAGGTGGACAATGGAGTAGGGTGGTTCAAAATAAAGCAGGTTCAAGCAATACAGAAGAGAGCTATATCGCCTCTCGATACATTAAATATATAGATTAAAGAGTAAAGTATGAGTAATAAAAATAACTTGGACCCCAACATTACACCCACAGGACTAGGAACAACTGAGCATGTCAAAACAGGAGTAAAGAGATTAAATAAAATACCTATTCTTATCATATCCATGGTACTTATTATTATTCTAATGGGGTTGGGATATGCAACAGTAAAACGTTCAGAAAAAAATCACAATCAAGAGAATAAAGAGGGAAAGGTTAGAAATGATGGAGAGCTTTTAGCCAATGACTTCATCTCCAAGCTCTACCAATCAAGATCCATGACAACACCAGAAAGAGTAGAGCAGGAGAAGAATGAGGAGGAAAATAAAACAACAGCCAAAAGCTTAACCCTCACAAAAGAACCAGAACCTCTCAATAAACTCGACAGTGATGCAATGTTAAAAAAGAGGCTACTCGAAGAGAAATTGGCTCTAGAGAAGTACAAAAGGGAACTTCATAAAACAGCTCTTTCAGCTCCTACAAAAGTTGCCATCAAAAGTTTTTCTCACGCAGCAATGAATAGAGAGAAAGGAGTAAACCCCATGCCAAACAGTATGCCTCCAAGCCCAACCGATATATACAGTCAAATTGCTAAAGCCTATGGAGGTATAAAAGGAGAGGGTAGTGATAAACAGCTTAATCAAAATGAGATTTTTTTAAAAAACCAACAGCAAGAAGAGAACTATCTTCATACAAAAAAGATGAAACCACGCTCACCCTATGAGATGAAAACAGGAACCCTTATCCCCTCTGTATTGATTACCGAAATAAACTCTGACCTTCCTGGTCCAATCAAAGCCCAAGTAAGTGAAAATGTTTTTGATACAGCAACAGGTAATCACCTATTAATCCCACAAGGCTCAACACTTATAGGAGTCTACTCTTCCAGTGTAGAATATGGACAGAACAGAGTATTGATAGCTTTTAATCGAATTATATTCCCAGATGGTCAAAGTTTGAATATTGGAGCAATGAATGGAATCAATCAAGAGGGTGCAGCAGGGTTTAATGACCAAGTAAATAACCACTACCTAAAGGTATTTGGTTCAGCCATTTTAATGGGAGCCATTACAGGGGGGATTGCAACAGCTGACACCACACAACAACACCAATATATTGAAAGTAACCAACAAAAAATGGTAGGAGCATTAATCTCTGAATTGGGACAGGTCGCACGACAGATGATACAGAAGAACATGAACATTGCCCCCACCCTTGAAATTCGAGCAGGGTACAAGTTTAATATTTTTACCACCAAAGATATCATTCTTGAACCCTTGGAGTATTAAATGAAAAGACTACTCCTTATATTAACAATAACATCTCTACTTACCTTTGCAGACAACGCACAAGATCTAAGCACTTTAGCAAAAAAATATCTGGGAGGAGATTACCTATGGGGAGGGGAGACTCCTGAAGGATTTGACTGCTCTGGATATACCCAATATATCTTTAAAAAAATTGGGATTCATCTACCTCGTACTGCAAATGAACAATCTAAAGTAGGGGAGTGGGTTAGAGGTAGTCTAGAAAAAGGAGACCTTCTTTTTTTTAATACAGACCCTTCAAGAGGCATACCTGTAACCCATGTGGGTGTCTATTTAGAGAATGGGAAATTTATCCATGCTGCAAGCCGTAAAAAAGGAATTATCATATCGGCTCTCACTAAAAATTACCAACGAACCTATCTCGGAGCCAAACGTATTTTAGAAAAAGAGCATGAAGGCAACCAAACTATTCAACTCCCCAAAGATTTTTTCATTGCTTATAAAAAGGCTCTACACGCTCCCACAAAAGTGACACTGAACTATAACTTCTATCGCCTATACCAAGGTAAATATATAAGAGAATCAGAAATAAAGGAACTAAAAAATATGAAAAAAATAGATAATAAAGTAGTCCAAACAGCAAACAGCAACCCACTAAAAAAAGTAGATACCGAGATCCAAAAAAAACTATTAAAAGAGATTCATTTAAAAAGAATTGCATCAATTCCCATAACCTACACAGCCAAAGAGGCAGAAGAATTGGGAGCATTTGAAGAGAGAGCATTGAGTGAAGAGGATGCACGAGAAGCTGTAGAGGAGAGTCGCTAATATGAAAAGACAACCAGATAAAACAGCCTCTTATGTCAATAAAGTTTCTGAAGAGATTATTGAGGCATTAGAGAATGGTACAGCTCCTTGGATAAAACCATGGAGTGGTTCAACAATTAGAGATAATGCTCCTTTTAACCCTATTACAGGTAAACAGTATGAGGGAATCAACTTTATAAACCTAACCATTAGAGGAATGGGCATGGATGGAGATCCACGCTGGATGACCTTTAAACAAGCACAATCTATTGATGCCCAAGTGAGAAAAGGTCAAAAAGGTACAGCCATTCAATATTGGAAATTTACCAAACAGATAGATAAAGTTGATGAAGAGGGAAATAAAATTCTTGATAAAGACAATCAACCCATCAAAGAGACCATACGACTTGCCAATCCCCAAGTATTTTACGCAACAGTTTTTAATGCCTCACAAATTGATGGACTGCGACCACTCAAAGAGGACCTGAATATTAAAGAAGTAATTACTGAATTTAAACCCATTGAAGCAGCAGAGAAGATGCTAAAAAACTCCCAAGCAAACATTAACCATGTAGCAGGAGGTAAAGCCTTCTACTCTTCCTCAAAAGATAAAATACAACTTCCTCTAAAAGAGCAGTTTAACAGTGAAATGGACTACTACTCAACAGCCCTACATGAATTGGGACACTGGACAGGTCATGAGAGTAGATTAAACCGAGATATAGACAATCCCTTTGGTTCAATGGGCTATGCCAAAGAGGAGCTACGAGCAGAGATAGGCTCTTATATGCTCTCTTCTAAAATAGGGGTAGACTTTGACCCCTCACAACATCACGCCTATATTGAAAATTGGGTCTCCCTCCTAGAAGATAAACCAAGTGAAATTTTCAAAGCCTGTAGTGATGCGACTAAAATAGTAGGGTTTGTAACCAAACTACAAGAAGAGAAACAGCAACTTGAAGAGCAAAAAGATAAACCGATTACAAACAATGAGTTCATTAATTTTTCATCCGAGAAAGAGAAAAAGGATAAACTCTTAGATAATCAAAGAGAGTGGACTCAATTAAATATTGAATTGGAACAAACAATTAAAAAAATGGACCAAACAGATGATGACGCTGCAATTGAGTATTTAAGTAATGAAATAAGAGAACTTAGAGAAGAGATTAACAACAATACAAAAATGTATGAAAAGATTTCAAAAGGTGTCATTGATGATTTTGAGACGAAGCATGAAACAGTTGGAGAGAGAGAACCATTCTCCAATATTATAGAAGGAGCCGTAACACAAATGATTGATAAAGAGTTAGAACTGGACCAACTAGAGAGGTCTCTCCCCACACTAAGCAAAAACATAGAACTCGAACAGTTAAAATTTTCCATTATAAAAACCCAAGATATTCTTCTACATCAACAGATTGATGAACCTGTACAAGAGGAGATTAAAGAGTTGATATCCATCTTAACCGATGTGCATGATAAACTAGAGCTAGAGTATCAACAAAAGAGAAAAGAGAATAGTCTAGCCCAAGAGCAAAAAGTCAACAATAAGATCATTCAACATGATAAAGAACTGAAAGGAGAGATAAAACCCAAACAATCTATCTATGAAACCAATACCTACTTAATTGTTCCCTATAGTGAGAAGGACCAAGCCAAAAAAGTAGGGGCAAAATGGGACAAAAAAGAGAAATCTTGGTATGCTCCAAGAGGTTTACCCATCAGTAATTTCATACAATGGAGTATCGCCTCTCAGGAGCAAAAAGCAATCACAGCAACAGCACCATCAGAGCAAGATGCAAGTAGTTCATTTAAAGAAGCCATAGAGGCACAAGGTCTGATACTTAAAGATGAGCCTATCATGGATGGAAAAATAAAAAGAGTACCTGTTATAGGTGACAAACAAGGGAAAAAATCTGGTGCTTATGTGGGGTATACTGATGGGGTTCCCGCAGGTTTTATTCAAAATCATAAAACAGGAACCAAAGAGAATTGGAAAGCGATAGGGTATGAGTTTTCCAATGGAGTAACAAAAGAAGATTTAGAGTATCAAAAACTGCTCAATCAAACCAAAAGACTTGAACGACAAAAAGAGCAAGATACTGACCATGAGAGAGCCTCAATAGAAGCCAAAGAAGAGTTTAAAAATGCAAAAGAAGCAAACAATGACCACCCTTATCTCAAAGAGAAAGAGGTCAAAAATCATGATCTAAAGATAGATGATAGAGGAAACCTTCTTATGCCCCTACAGGATATTGAAGGAAAGCACTGGACCAACCAGAAGATAAATCTGAATTTTAAAGGATTTAATAAAGATGGAAAAAAAGAGGGAAACTTTTTCATTATTGGTGATAAAAATTTAGACCAAGCCAAAGAACTTATTGTGGTAGAGGGATATGCAACAGGAGCCACCATTCATGAAGCCACCAATAAAACAGTTATTGTAGCCGTAGACAGTGGAAACCTTGTATCGGTTATGTCTCAACTCGATAAGAGATATCACAACAGTACCATTCTTCTAGCAGGAGATGATGATATTCAAAAAGAGATGGAGGGAAAAGAGAATAAAGGATTGACCAAAGCCATTGAAGCAACCAAAGACATTCACCGAACATTTGTTACACCTACATTTACTCCCGAAGAGATAAAACTTAATGCAACCGACTTTAACGATTTAGCAAAAAGTAGAGGACTCAAAGAGGTCAAAAATATTATTGATAAAGCCCTCATAAAAGCAACTCTCTTAGAGAACAAACAAAAAGCATTTCAAAAGAACCAAAACCAAGAGCATCGAAAGATGCACAAACGAGAAGTAGTAAGGAAAACTTCACAAGGTATGAGTCGATAGTAGATTACTCATTAACAGAGAAGTTTAATGGTACATCAAAGAGAAGAGACCACAACTGCATGGTCTCTCTCTGTACCTCTTTAATGTTGGTCCCCTTCGCCCAATACAGATTAGAAATCCCTATTAATATGTCAGGATGGTAAAAAAAAGTTTGAAGATAGGGATAGACCAACAGCTGTTCATAACATATAAATACCCCTGCTTTTTTATCAGCCACCATCACAACAGGTTGCTTATATAGTGTCGCTTCTGTCCCTCGATGACTAAAGGGTTTCCACATCTCAATAGGAGCAGGAACCCTCTGTTTATAGAGTATTTTACTTTGATTATGCTCCAACTCCATCAGGACATTAATACTCTTCATATAATAAGCATTGTAAATGGTCGCTCCTGCAAAAATGGTTCTATTTACATCCAACCGACTCCAAACCATAGATTGAATATCACTATAATTACCTAGTGCATTTTCGGGTAAAAGTGTCATCAGACTTTTATCTTTTTGGACCAGATAAAAAAATGTTTTAATACGTTGATACTCCTCACTTTTATCAAAACTAATGGGTTGATATTTTAAATGACTGTTTATGGTTCCTATATCACAACTATTAGAAAGTGTGTAGGTTAAAGAAAAAGGTATCAGCATTATAGACAACAATAAAAAGAACATCATCCCAACTTTTCTATAACTCTCTTGGTATCGTCTCCATAAATAGGCAATAGTATAGAGTAAAACCATCTCTAAGAGAAGAGAAAAAAATCCTAACTTTGGAAAGAGTAGGGCGATAGTAGGAAGAGGATTAGCCCCAGAGATAAAGCCAAAGGGTGGTAAGACTACCAAGAGCAGGACCAGAGGGAAAAGATACATTCTCTTTTTAAATAATGAACTCCACAGAAGAATCCAAGAGAGTGTAGAGAGAAGAGCAATCCCTCCCCAACTTAGTAGAGCATAACCCCAATGATGATAAAACTGCTCCACTCCAAAGAGTAATCCTCGACTCACCATAAGGTAATAGCCTAAAACAAAAAGAGAGAGGTGTATGCGTTTATCAACAAGAAGATAGACCAAAAATAGAGATAGAGATAACAAGGTCATCTCCAAAGAGTGACCCCAAGAGAGATACCCTACCAACAGTCCAGAGATAAAGAAAATCACAACTTTACTTCATAATCCAAAACACTCTTTTTAAAAGAGTTTGTGTGCTGAGTAACCGATACCCTTGACCTATCTAAAAAAACTTGGTCCTTAAAAAATAGTATCTGTTTTCCATAAATCGGTGCTTGACCTGCGATAAAAATTAACATATCACCACCCTCTATTACATTGCCACTGTTATCTTTTTTTGCACCCTTTAATCGCATACACTCATCAACAGTTAAAAGAGGTCTTGAAATCTCCTGTAGACTCTCTGTAACCTGTCCCAACATCACAGCAATTCTATCTCCTGATGTGGTGGTATAACTCTTAACAACCGTGGTGGTTCCTGTCATTTTTGATAGAAGTTCAGCTGTCTCAATTTTATTAGGTGCATAAGCGATACGTACATGACAATTGGACATAATGGATTCATCTTTACCATACGCTGCATAGAGTTGTGAAATATCTTGAACAATGATATATGCCTTGATTCCATACCCTGCCATGAAAGCCAAACTCTCTTGAAAAATAGTCAATTTCCCAAGACTTGTAAACTCATCAAGCATTAAAAGCATTCTATGTTTATAGCTCTTAACCACTTTACCCTCTTCAAACTCTAACTCTTCTAGTAAACGTCTAAGCAGTTGGTTCATCATGAGTCGAATCAGAGGCATAATTCTATTTTTATCAGCAGGTTTTAAAACCAAATAGAGACTAACAGGTTGCTCATTATTCATTAAATCGTTAATTTTAAAATCACTCATCGAGGTATTACGAGAGATAATAGGGTCAACGTACAAGTTGAGAGAAGAAGAAGTTGAACCCACCACCCCAGATAACTCTTCAGATGCTTTATTTAACATCTCTCGACCCACCAAAGAGATAAGATGATGAGAACTCTTTATCATCTTCCCTAACAACTCGCTAATATCTGTGCTATTTAACCGTTCATAAACATCCGTAAGATTGGGATACGGTTTCCCTTTACGTTTGGATTCATAGATGGTATAGAGTATCAATCCACTAATAAAAGAGAAGCTTGACTTCTCCCAATAGTCCTTTAAGCCCTTACCCTCAGTATCAACTATCATCATACTGATATTTTGTACATCACCTACTTCATAATCCGTACCAATACGAATCTCCTCCAAAGGGTTAAATTTAACACCCAAACCATTAGCATCAGTGGGATCAAACTTCAAAACCCTGTTGTTGGCATACTGCTCTCTCCACCCTGCTGTTAACGCCCAATTTTCTCCTTTGATATCAAGAACAATAACAGACTCTCTCCAATCCAAAAGCGTGGGAAGAACCAATCCAATACCTTTACCTGAGCGTGTTGGTGCAAATGCTAAAACATGTTCTGGACCATTATGCTTTAAATATTTTAATTTAGAACCATCTTCAAAGCCACCAATATAAACCCCTTGTTTCTGTGACATTAAACCTGTCTTTTTTATCTCATCATCACGCATCCAATGAGCCGTACCATGTACATCATTATGTGTTTTACTTTTTCTAAGAGCAAGAAGACGTATCAAGATATAGATAAGAAAAACAGCAATAAAGAGAGCGATCATCACCATATTTAATGTTCTAAAAAATGAGCTATATTCTGTAAAAAATTGACGTTGCCAAATAATCCAACCAAAAGGATTATAGAGTTTTTGATAGAGAGAATCTCCCAAATTTTGATGATAATCAAAATGATAAGCTACATACTGTGTAGCCAAGACATTAACCAAAAATAGAAGAGCAATGACAACAATAACACTGACAATATAATTGCCAACTTGATTGCTGCTCTGTTCACCATAATGTTGTTCCTTCAATCCATAATCCTTGTTATAAATGAGTAGTAAAATATTATAACAGAAATAATTATATAAAAACATATTATTTAATATATTACTTAAACGTGAACTATAGCCCCATCCCCTTTTTCTGCCCTTGCTCTTGAATACTTTTCATTGTTTTATCCGTAAACTCAATACTAAGTTCATAGCGTTCAGTAACCATCATCACACGCTTTTTAAACTCTATACTACCCTGAACATCCAAACGCTCTCCAAACTTCTCTTTTGCCATCTGCAAAGAGGTGAGTATGGCTCTATCATTATCTTCAACAGTTACTTTCAAATAAGAACCCGTATCAATTACTTTTCCTCTCCCTTCAACCTCATAAACAGCTTTTCCTTCTTTGGTTATCTGTAACTTCAAACTCTCCCAAATCTTATGATTTATCTTCCCTTCTGGATGCTGTAAAATATTCTCATTAGGCTTAAACATCATCTTGGTCCTTCGTAAGGCTTCAAGAGCTGATTCATCTCCACCCAATGCTCTCCCAAGTAGAAACTCTTTATAAGAGAAGAGTCTATTCTCTTTATGAATATCTTTTCGCTTCTTTGCAAATCGCTCACTTAACTCATTAAGTTCTGCCTTTTGATGTGCATAGATAGTTTGTCGATGTCGATATTTTTGGGAAGAGGAGAGGGTAGAGTTCTTACGAACATTCTCTAACTGCTCTTTATATTTTAAACCAATACTCTCTCTTAGAGCCAATCGACTCTTCTTCTCTAAACTAAGCTCATCTGCTTTGGTTGTTTTTCGCTGCTCCATAAGCTTCTGATAATCCTCCCACAATAAGGATTTTGGCTTTCCAAAATGTTTAGTCACCTTAGAGCTTGTCTCATACTGTTTAAACACTCCAAATCGCTTCTCTAGGCTCTTTTTTGATAACATCCGATGTACATCACTCGCCTTAACAAAAAGCTTTCTCTTCTTATCTCCAATGACCAAACCATTGGCTCTAGGTTTTATCTCTAAATTATACTTCGCCAAAAGCTCTTGAAAATCCTTTAAGTTACTTTGAGGAGAATCAATCAACTCTTTTATCTCCTCTAAAACTTCTTCTTTAATCCATGTTAAAAGGTTTTTCATTCCAGAATGTATCTCTTGATCTTTGTACTTATGTTTTTCAACTTTAGACTGCTGCTCTTTATCTCTCTTCTCAACATTCTCTTGAAGAGTAACTTCATCCTCTTTTTTTAACACATCCTCAAATTGAATAGGGTGCTTATCTTTTTTTAGTTTATGCTTCTCCTCTAGCTCTTGGGCTTTTTTCTGTAGCTTCATTTTAGACCTCCATGGGTCTACTAAAAGATTGGTATGAGGATTAAGTCTATTAATAGCAATGTGCATATGAAAGTTATTGGTATTAGTATGGGTGACTGAGAGCCTATGATGCTCCTGCATTCCTAACGCTTTGAGTAACTCCTCTTCTATATTCTCTAAAACCTCTTTAGAGGGGTGTTCTTCCTCTTGAAAAGAGACCACAAGATGCAAAGATTTATCACTCTGTACCATTTGGTTTAACTCCTGTATCTGTTTAATATAGGAGATGTTTTCTTCTATTAATTCAAAGGGACAATTACTAAAAGCGTAATCCTCCATCTTCTCTCCTTGGTTTTTATCGTCAAGGAGATAAGCTGCTAAACTTCCAAATGAACCTTTACCCTTTGAGGCAATCTGTTTTACTATCACAACTACTATTCCAATAACTTTCGTGCAATCTCTAGTAACTCACTCTCTTTTCTGATTAAATCATCTACCAAATCACTTATATCTTCATACCGTCTATCTCCAAGATTACTCCATGTTCCATTCTCTCCCTCTAGCCATAGTTTAAAAAGTCCTCCTAAGCGTCCCAAGTCAGCTCTTCCTTTAATTAACTCACTGAGAGCCAACTGGTCTACAGTAGATTTAATAGGATAATTCATACCCAAGTTTCGTAAATACGCTGCATTATTTAACCCTGTCATCTTAGCTTTAAGAGAAATTTTTGCATACTCCAACTCACTAACACGTACATCAACATGCTTGGTTTTTAAATCTTTTTTTACTTTTCTTTTTGGAGGCAAAACCCTCTCCTATATCTATAATTTATTACTTTAAGTGATTATTTTTCACTTCTTTTCGTTGAGCCATTTTATGGCGAATAAGTTTCAGGACTATAATATTCGAGGAAAACTTTGTTTTTGTCGGATATTATCCCATCCTGCCCCTTTTCTTATTTTGGCTTTTTTGGATTATATCGGATTTATTTTAATATTGTTCAATATTATTATAATCCAAAATAATCCGATATAATCCGAAACTTTGTTTAACTTTTCGGTTAAACGCCAAGAAGAGAGGTTCATAATGGCATCTAGAATTAAAGGTGAACTCAAAATTGAGTTTTATGCTCATCTTGAGGAGATTCAAGATTTATACTTCAATCAAGGTATACGTATTTTTAAAATTCTTCATCAAAAGATAGTAGAGAAATATGATCTTACTATTAGCTATAAAATGTTTTGTTATTATGCAAAAAAAGAGTTAAAGGTAAAAAGTATTAGCAATACACAAATACCTATTCTTCAAGAAGTGCTAGGTGCAAACATAGAAGAAAAGCTGCCTATTAAAAAAGATGATGTGATTATTGCATCACCTAAATTTTCTAAGGCTAAAAAATTTATTCCTTATAGTACTGATGATACTTAGTATTTATTTTAGGAATTAAAATACAAAATGTAAGTAACATATACTCATCCTGTAGCAATAATTGAATAGTAAAAACTCTTTACAATATCGAAAAAAATATCAATAATTTATAAAATTTTATAAAAATACCCTTTTAAAACCCATGAAATAGGGGGTTTAAATTTTCACCAGAATAAAGATTATGTAAACCAGTAGCTAAAAGAACAAATAATCTCTTAATAAAATCTAAACACAAGTAGAGACATATCTCTACTCCTCACATACCACTAAATCAAAATTACTTATTTCAACCAAGAACTTATTAAAAATATCACCCCCATCAATACGATGAGGAATGTCTGCTTTTAGCAGCAATGGTATTTGGTATAGTTGGTTGTGGTCTCGAAATTACCTCCCCATCAATAAGATGAGGAATTAGATAGTGTTTGCCGTTGGTTGGTTGCTAAGGGGTCTCGAAATTACCTCCTCACCAATAAGATGAGGAATAATTTTTAAAATCAAAGAGAATGAACCTATTCGTATGTCTCGAAATTACCTCCCCATCAATAAGATGAGGAATAGCTAGAATTAAATCTTATTCGATAGATAACCAAGCTAATTGGGTTGGGTCTCGAAATAACCTCCTCACCAATAAGATGAGGAATATTTTCCAATTAGCGAAGAAGTTACAGTAAAAGTATCTTAGTCTCGAAATTACCTCCCCAAGAAGGGG
>JAUTBZ010144895.1:0-12376 GCA_032361785.1 Lepetodrilus galriftensis
AATATGTAAACAAACCCGTAATATTGTATGCATTTAACATTCATTTTGCATACTCAAGTACTATCGTGATACTATCGTGATATCTTTGTCAAATGGTGATAGTCTCGTGATAGTAATTCTAACTATCGCAATACTATCGTGATAGTGAAATTACCTGTGATAGTCACCCATCGTCAGCCACTTGATTAGCAACGATCCAGTATAGCAGCCTTTTTTCCACATATAAATTTATTTTATTTTAACAACGAAAAATTTCCAACTTTCTCACATATATTTTACCATGTTCAAGTGGTTAATTTATAGTGCTTCAATGAATCAATGACTTTTCCCTAGTGTATTTTTGTCTCTATATCATGTAAATACGAGAGTTGCTTTAATTAATCTTGTCGAGTATTATTATTTAACTTAATATTGTTGCATGTGCATTCCAGAAATCAACAACGACACCTTTTCCCATTATCGGCACAGATTTTCCATGCCAGGAACAGACTGGCCTATTCCATTAGACAAAATGTGGTACAGCTATGATGTCGGGCCAGTCCATTTCATCAGGTAACATCATATTCAATTCTCAAAGTGCCATGTTTGTAAGAGCAACGTAGCCTTCGACTAAATCTGTGACTAAAAACTCACACATTGTAACAGTTTTCAGTGTACAATGTCAAACGTCAGTCAGACGGAATGGAAGTTGATCTATTTTGCGCAACCAGTCAAATTGCATTATGAAAAATGACAAGAGTTGTTTCCCATGTTATGTTCATTGACAAATTGTAATCAAATCTTCACCTCAATATTTAGTGACATTAAACTGAGTTGTTTGTTGTGCCATGAGCAAGCAGTATGCATAAATTTGGTTCATTATTATTATCAGTATTATTGTTTATTGATTTTTACCTGCTGTGAAATATGTCTATGTAAAACTAGATCATCAGGGCTGTTCTTTTTGCTGAGCTGAACCAACAGCCATTGTGACCCGATAACCCGGCAAATGCACTAGTTTGCCCAATTTCTTACCCATAATTCCACATTCTAAGCTGCCAGCAAGTGCCTGCTTTGCCGCTATCGACAGACCGGCTATCGACCAGAATTTAACTTTTCCCAGTGTTGTTATGAGTGATTGATTCACTTGAATTGCACCCTGAGCGGCGTCATTTTGCCGGGTAAAGACATTTCTGGGTTAGATAGCAAATTGAACAGCCCTATAGAGTTTAGAATTTAAAAAAAAACTAAAATAAAAACTGAAAGAATTATAGCCCCAAATTAAGATATAAACTAAACTAAAATTAAATTAAAAGTATAAAAATATATAAATAATTATATTTTTAAATGAATGAAAGGTTGATTTGTGTTTTTAAAGCAGCTCAAAAATTAAATTAAATAAAAGCAATATAGCTCTCAATTTGGTCGTCCGTGACCTGATTAATAGAAATGCATGTATACATTGTCTCTACATTATAACCAAGTTTATGGCTTTATGATAAAGTATTTTTTTGGCTTTATGACTAAGTATGTTTTGGGCTTTATTTCAGTTATTCCACGGAGGTTTTCTTCACCTCTAACGGCACATACGTGTCGGTACAACATGACTGGCTACTACAGGACCTGCGCAAAGCCAACAACGACAGGAAAAAACATCCCTGGGTTATCGCGTACGGACATCGCCCCATGTACTGTTCCAACGCCGACAGCGATGATTGTACTATAGAAAATCCATTGGTTAGAGGAGGGTGAGAATAAGACACTGAAATATTCTAAAGTGTGTTTAAAAAGTAATTTATAAAATAAATGTATTTGAAGTGAAATAATTTGTAGTGAACTAATAAACAAGGTAAAACAACTAGCTTCTTCCGAATTAGCCCTTGGGTTTCAGATTGTGTTCAGTCCAAAAAAAGTTCAATTCCGTATTTAAAATTTAAATAATTTTCGGATATAGCAAAAGCATGGCGTACGCTACGCCTTGATTTATGCCCGGACCAGCAGACAGCCCTCTCATGATACACATTCTAGATTTGTATTCAAAGCGAATTGTTCTTCTCCAAACAGGTTCGAAGACATGTTCTACGACTTTGGTGTCGACATCGTAATTGAGGCCCACGAGCACTCCTACGAGCGTCTGTGGCCCCAGTACAAGGGCGTGGTCGTACAGGAGAACTACACCAATCCCCGCGCCCCAGTGGAGATAATAACAGGCGCTGCAGGCAGCAGACATGGCGTGGATAAGATCTTGACCAACGTAACGTGTGAGTGCATTACCTACCCTATTGAGACGGCCGCCATGGTGTAGTTCAAAGTTACACATTTTAACAAGGAGCCTTATAGCTTCCATAGAGTCCAAAACACTGAGAACAATTGAAATATTGGATGCAAAATTAAGTCGCTATATTGCCCTGGTTGATCAGAATCGTTGTTGAGGGTATAGGTTATAAACCACTAAATGAATTCCCACAAGTGACAGTGTTAATATATTTTCTTACACATAAGAGCAACCATATCCCGCTCATAACAAATTGATAATGAACCGTATAGTCAGTATCACTTGACACACTTTTCTGTAATGTGATTGGCTGACCTTCAACTCTAACCTCGCTACATAACACTGCTGACAATGAAATTGTGATGTCACAGAGATTACACTGCTTCTCAGCTTAGAATCTGATTACCTTTGATCCAAAGCATATTGATGCTAGGCCTACTTATATTAGTACTTTGACACTCTGGGTAAGAAATAGCATACTAACCTTGCTTCCATTTCGTATCGGATGTATGCCCTTGTGCCATAATTATGGTTTTGAGCTTGCCAAGGCTCGCTCAAAACCAAGATTATGTCACACGGGCATACATCTTGTACGAAATGGATGCAGTGAAGCAGTGGGTCAGATACCAGCAAACATTACCTTATGGCAAAGGTCACTTAGAATAGAAATCAAGAAAAATACATAGCTTCATTTGCCAGACAGGAAGTGATGTCAGGTCACTATAGATCTGCACTGAATCTGCCAAGTTAAACTGAACTAAGCTATCTTTTGATTCGGAGCCTTTCATGTATAGTTGATGCACAAAGAGCCGGTCTCTCATCGTTGACAGGCTCAGATAGTGGCCAAGGACGAGCGACCATGCTCCAAGGGTATTCATTAACTCAAAATCCATGGCTTCAAAATTAAGTTCTCTAATTCCTTATCCCCACATTCTTCTTCATCCTTCTTCTTCCCCCTCCTCTTCCCCCACCTCCTTTTCCTCCTCCTTTCTTTTTCCTCTTCCTCCTCTGCCTTCTTTCTCCTCCCTTTCTTCTTCCTCCCCATTTTCCTCTTCCTCCTCCCTTATTCCCCCTCCCATCCTTCCCTCTTTTCCTCCTCCTCCCTTCTTTTTCTTCTTCCTCCTCCGCCTTCTTCTTCCTCCATTCCTCCTCCCCTTCTTCCTCCTCCTCCCTTCTTCTTACTCTTCTTCCTCCCCTTCTTCTTATTCTTCCTCCTCCGCCTTCTTCTTCCTCCCTTCCTCCTCTCCTTCTTCATCCTCCTCCCTTCTTCTTACTATTCCTCCCTTACTTTTCCTCCTTATTCTTATACTATTATTTGTCTCCAGATCCGTGGTCAGCTTTCAGAATGGACAATCACTCCTTGAACAGTTACGGCCGACTTCACGTGATGAACAGAACACACGTCCTGTGGGAACAGAAATCTGCCATGGAACACAAGCTTCTCGATTCCATCTGGATCGTCCAGGAAAAACACGGACCTTTCAAAATGGAATCCCTTCCGAAAAAAGTAGAGTCTGAAATCGAGAAAACCATTGCCGCTACCGGTGGGAAGCCGAAATGGGAGACAACTGCGGAAACGGATATGAAATCTGCAGTAGTCGAACGGGACCAGAGTCAACGGATGTTCATTGGAATCGCGTTTGGCGGTCTGGTCGCAATTGTAATTGCAGGAATAATAATCACGCGGGCGTGTCGCAAGAAGCGCAAGACCGTACGCAGGTGGGAACAGATGGACTTCAATTACGGGAAGAAATTTTATTCTCCCGCCAAAGATATGGAAAAAGAATTGGACAATGACTTTGAAATTGATATGAGTGACGGAAATCTTCCGACGACAAAGCTGTTATCAGACGACTGATCTGCGAGGTGCAAGACAAGTTAAATGCATTGAGGACAAATGTTTGTTTTGTATTTCAGCCATGGTCGTGATCATTCCAAATGATTGTGCCTTATCGATGTACAGCTGTATATGACAGCGATCAGGGGTGCAATTCAGGCTACACTACATTTCACAACACTACACTACACTACTTTTTAACAAAGTAATGGCTGGCTGAACGGGTTAGTAGGAAAACAGGAGGAAATCGGTTTGCTCGTGCGACCAGTCCATTCAATTCATGCTTTGGGTTTTCCTCCGGGGGTACAAACCGATAGTGAAAAGTGATACTACATAGTATGCTGACAAAATGACTTCCGTAGCACTACATAGTGATGTAGTGAAAAGAAGTGCAGCCTGAATGCACCACAGTTCAGTGTATGATTCTTGTCCTATGTATGCATGTGTAGTACTAGTAATGGTCTTCCGTGAATGCATGTACGATGTATTAAACACCTAGGGTGCTAACAAAATTGATTTTGGTTTGTGGGGGAGGGAGGGGGGTAGCGGTGCGTTTATTAAAGTACGAAACTTTTGTGGAATACAAACAGTCAAATTGGAAAGAAAGAAATGTACTTTGAATACATTAAATTTAGTTTTTCTTTCATTCCAAATATTTCATTTCCCAAAGGGAGGTAATTCCAACATTACCTCCCTTGGAAAACAAGCAAATGACAGCATTTAGGTACGAACTATTTTAATTATTTAAAATAATATGCAGCAGGGCGTTTAATACATCGAGTTGACTAAACTGGAATAACATGTATAACTAATATGAGAAAAGTAAGAAAGAGATGCTATACCCTATGTACAGCTGATAAAACAATTCCATCGAAGAAACCATTCGCTAAGCAATCTAACTAAAATCGAATAGGCAGCTACATGCCTGATTGTATAGGTTATCATACAATGTAGTTAACAATAGTCAGAATGCGTCTACATTTCTTTTACTCAAGGTTTAATCCAATCTAACTGACACTGATTACGTCGTTGATGTCACCTCAATCTTTTGTCCAATTCGACTGACCATTTAGTTTGTCTATGTGGCTCCCGGAAATGCCTGACCATGAACGAAAACTGAATTTCCGTTTATCATAGTAATTTTATATAGGAAGATATTGGTTCCCAGTAAAAGAAAACGTGCAGATAGCGAGGGAATGGGCATCTGAAGTCTGGATTATAATGGGGTCGACTGTACATCTATATGGTAATGTTAATTTCAATCGTAGTCAATTAATTTTGTACTTTCTAAAGCCAAAAGAAATTCTGTTTATAAACATGCATCTCAAATGTTTTGAGTACATAATTGTATGAGGTTGGAAAGACTGCACAATAATTTCTTCTTTTGTGTGTGTGTGTGTGTGTGTGTGTGTGTTTTCGCACACCCCATATATCTTTTTCCATTTGTGTTGTATTTTTCTTAATAATGACTGTCAACAATACGATTGGTCCAAAGCTATCACTATTGTATTGTATGTAACTCATGGGCTACTATTCCCCTCTATATAATATTCATGGTTTTACTCAAGGGGAGTTTATATTTTGACATTTTATGTTGCGAAATTTTGAATGGTATCTACCTACAACCATGATTTTTTGGTTTTGTTTTGTATTTTGTATTGAGGTTTAGAGTCACTTTCAAGATTCTTTCACTTATATCACGGCTTGTCAGTTTAGGGCTGGAGGAAACAGGGTAGCACTGAATGTTGCAGTAAACCTGCGAGCACTGGCGGTTACTGACAGACCAAGGATGATACCTGCATTGCCACTCTACAGACAGTGCATCTTATCAATATCGCGTCAGAAAGGTAACTTTTGCGAACATTGATATCGGGATCCCGGGGAGTGACGAACCCAGAACCTTTGGCTCCAACGTTCTGACGCGATATTGATAGGATGCGCTATCTGTAGAGCGGCAATGCAGATATCATCCTGTCAGTACCAGCGGGTGCTCGCAGGTTTACTTCAACATTCAGTGCTACGGATGTTTCGGGTTTCCTCCTGCCATAAACTGACAAGTCGAGATATTAGTGAAATAATCTAGAAAGCGACTCTAAACATCAAATAAAAAATGAAATATACCATTGCACTACCACCCACTCTGACAACAATGCTAGCTCTGCATGAATAGTATCAGTGATTTTATCCCGGAAAGTTTGGAACCAATCAACATCAGCATATACCGTATATATACTGACACACCTCCCTCAGATACAGCTACAAAGGCCCCCACGGGTAGTTGAGTAGTATTACAGTGCAGCATGTCAATATAGCTATAAACTGTTCCAGGCTCTTTAGTCTAGCTTCTGTTTATAGATGTTAGCATATTATAGTTTGGCATGAAATGCATTTAAACCCCTATTTCGTAGATTATCTCGACAAATACTTCATGGATTGACAAACCAAAAATAATAATAAAAAATCTTTCTTCAATTTCTTATTTTGTCTGCCATAACCAGAATTAAAAAATTAAATAAATATGTTGTGCTTATATAACGATCACCAAATATGCAGAGAGGCAATGTTCGAAAGAAGTAACAAGCAAATATAGGCTAAATTTGCACATGCAGGTACGGTAAGTTAAGATAATTTATGAACAGATTTGTTATTAATGGTGCAAAAAATAATTTTTTTTGTTTGTTTTTCAATCCATGAAGTATTTACCGAGATAATCTACGAAATATGGGTGTCAATGCATTTCAAGCCAAATCATATAGTCAGAACTCATAGTCGCCAAGTTGTAAACAGGGCCATCTGAAGAAGTGGTTCTAACGTTTTATGTGAATATTATAATAATAGTATCAAAGACAAGACGTTAACGTACTACTGCTAGTAACACAGAATGCCACGTATTGCATTAATTAATGGCATACTAGTACTACAAAAAACGTTCATGTGCGTGAACTAAGTACTACGTTTCCATATTGAAGTTATGTATATACAATTCATATAGGGTCTACAGTACATTTTTGTTGTGCATTCCACAAAACATCAAACATATTTAATAGACCATTACAAGACAATAAAAGAGCAGGTTTGTATTAATTCGTTATGGCGCAAATGATATCTAAGAACACATTTGCATCATTTATAGGGCCTATTTCATTATGTCGCAAATAATATCTGTCACACCTGCTGCAAACGGGCCATTTGTATGTGTGCAAACGGGCCTCATCCACTTGTATCGTGTGTCGTAGCAACGCAATAGCAAACCACCCTTATCCACTTTAAGACGGATCTGGACGTCTTTTGGAAGCAGTTTTCATCCTTGATGAGCTGAAGATCAAAGTCCAGACCCCGATGCGACCAGTCCACAGGCTAATCGCTTGTAATGAAACATTAATATACACGTCTGGTCGGAATACCCAGGTCGATATTGTCTCAAAACAGAACACATAATCACCTTGAGTATTGTCAAGAGACGATAAACGGAAATCATAGAAAGACCATTATCATTAATGGCCGCTGCAACATAGTGTATGGAGACAACAACCAAGCCAAGCACTTGTGTCCGTGAAGTGTCGCGTCCTTGTGAACACCGTCAGATCTATGGAAGAATGAAACATGCATGGAGTGCGCCGTATATTGATATAATAACTTATATGGAAAACTAGTGATGATAACTAGTGAGTATCGTTCATATAATGATTGATCTATAGAAAAGCAGAAAGACAATACTAAGTATGATTTGATTGTCACAAATTCATGAATCAATATGCTCAGACAAAAGCGAAACACTTATCTAAGTACACTCCTTATATTTACAACGTATAATAACATGCTTGGTGCAAACATATAATGAACTATATGCAAACAAGAAGAAGTAAAACAAACATTCATGATTATGCCATGTATGGGTGATAATATACGGCAAGAACTAAATATCACGAAAAACAAACCATAGTCAGACGTGGATTAAAAGTATTAGAACATTTGCTGATACAAGCGTATAGAATCGGATCTTATAGTAACGTATGTCATTCTAAATTGTGTTTGTTGCAGATAAGCACGATGTTCATTGGATTAGTGCCACACTAGGTATTCAAAATACTGTAGTTTGTGTTGAGATTTAGAACAACTTTAAAGAAGATTTCTCGCATATAACACGGTTTGTCCGGTTCCGGCGGGGATGAAATGGGGGGGGGGGGGGGGTGTGTACCTGCAACACCTCTAGCCCTTAGTGTTGCAATAAATATGTCAAAACCAAGACTAAAGGTACTGAAGAACCATAAACTCCAAATAGCCACATTCGTAAAACATTATATTATAAAACTGTCTGTTGCTTCTGATAAATATGTAGAAGGTTCTGCACTTTAATAACATGGTATCAAATTCAAATCGCAGAAACCCAGTTGTTTTGGATCAAATAGCTGACAAAGACCTGTGGAATGTAATATTCTGAATGTAACTAAAAATAACATGCTGCAATATTAATCCTAAATTAATTAAAATTATGTTGTTCTTTCAAGTAAAAACAAGTTTTAGAGATAGTGTTTCTGGATGACAGCAAACGCGGGAATTGCTGAGAGAACTTCAAGCATTTGCATACGCCATGCTAACAGAGATGTGTCCTTCGTTGCTGTCAGATACACATGTAAGTGTACGTTCAAATTGTCGTCCGCAGGGATCACACCAAGTCCTATTGATCTTCACACTGTATATATGCAGTTCGTCCAGAAAGTTGAATTCAATGCTGTACATAGCTGAATAAACATTCCTTCGAGACATCATCGAAAAGTCTACCTGATTTTTGTTACGTGAAATGTTCAATCATGTATTTACGTTTTTCAGTCCGACTATTCCCGTCTACACTGTTCTACACTGTTCATCATGACAATGCACTCTCCTTGTGGGTTGGTCTTGTGGATTGGTCTTGTGAATTGATCTAGGGAATTTGATCTCGTGAATTGGTCTTGTGAATTGGTCGTCCGGGAGATGGGCAATCCTGTATAAATCCACGTGACTCTAAGTTAGTCCACAGGCGCGTGTCACAAATATTGGATTCGTAACAGATTAAAATTTGCAACAACAAAAATCATCCCACAGCCGAATGTTATTTTGAATACCGAATAGTCTCTATCTATTCTACATCACATGCTGATGCCGCTGACCTCCGTGTCTATTTAAAACAATTCGTACGACTTTCAAACATCTGTATTCAGTTCACGAAGTTAAACATGGCGGTTTCCTTGGTAAGAAGGTGTATGTTTGACCGATATCTACACTATCTAGGCTATAAACGATTGAGTTTCTGATCATGGACGCGCCATTATCAGTCTCGCAAACAGACAAACAGCTCGAAGTAATCGCTCAGTGAATTTAATGAGTGGAATCCAGCAGAACGGAGGACACAGACAATCAAGTACAGAACACCAAACACGCACCGTTGATGTCAAGAACCAGCGACATTCCGGTCATGTTGCATACCATGTACTGACATAAATTAGTCCCGTAATCGTAAAACAACAAACAAAAGCACAAGAATAATCATATTGTAAAACGAATGTGCGTGTGTTCTCTATTGAGCACACACTTGTTATTGCAAATATATGGAACCGTTGAATATATGGAACTTGTTCAGAATTTACAACTTCCGGTGATTTATTTCATCGGATTTCGCTTCTATTTTGGTGTGCAAGCAGGTCTATATATAAATGATGAAGTTCTATCTCAGAACGTATATATCGCCGGTATGCAAGAACCTTAACACAAAATATATTATCTATTAGTGGTTTTTCTCCTACCATGCATTTAGGACATAACCTACAAGAATATATGTCCGTTTTGATCCAAATGGCCATACAGATGTATGGTCATATGTTCATGTTGAAAATATACAAACATATGAATTATATCGGTTGACGGAATCCAGTTTATACATACAGGATATCAATGGGTATTTTCTTCCATAATTTGAACATCGTCCACTTGATGACCAATATTAAAGCGGGCACAATTTGTTCTTAACATTGATTCAACTCGGCCGACTAGTATCTGGAAAGTCTCATCTCTGAAACGTGTCATTATCAGACGATTGTACAGCAGACCAACCCAGCTCGGCTTTTGTTGAAAGTCTGATTGGACAAGTTACCCGTCCATTCTGATGAGTTAACGTTCGTTCTCATGAAGCTCCCGTTTATATCTTAGCCGTAGCTGGCGATAGAGGTAATTACTTGCTAATCTGTTCCATCTGGGGTCATTCCAGCCACATTCCAGTAAGCATCCCTCCTACGTGGTCATACGGTTCGGTCATACATCACTGTGGTCTTTATAGGTGTCAGCTAGCGAGTCTACAGTGTTACTGGAGATCACAGGAATAGGTGGGGGGGGGGGGAGAGAGAGAGAGAGAGAGAGAGAGAGAGAGAGAGAGAGAGAGAGAGAGAGGAAGATATAGGGGGGAAGAGAGAGAAAGAAAGAAAGAAAGAAAGAGTATTAGTCCATGTGTTGGGAAGGTCCACCGTTGTTCGTCTTCTTTTTGCTTATAGGGTAGATTTAGGGCCCGCCATGCACCCCAGAACAACCCCCAGAACCTGCAAGAGTGTATAATCATTTTGCTCAGGTGACCACCATCATTGACATTTTATATTTTACCAAGAAAAAGCTTGGGTTGCACCATGCATTGCAATGGTCACCATTACCAACCGAAATCGTCTTTTTCACATTTCAGCTTAATTGTGATGCTTAGACACATATTTTATTGGTCAAGGAACCCATTAGGAATAGTTATACATCAAGTGCATGGCTCAAATAATGTAAGCAGCCATTTTGACTTTTAAAGTGGTCCCCAGGACATCGTCATAATTTTGCTTGAAAAGATATGATTGAGGGCCCACCATGCATGCACTTCCACCACACCCCAGAACTACCATTTTGTTCAGGAGACCCTCCTCATATATATGTATATATGTATGTACTTGGGAGTACATCCATACTTGGGAGTACATCCATTATTTCCTAAAAATCAAATGCAGGGCTGAAATACGTCATAGTTGGCTATACTACCCGGTACCAAATAAATCACTTTTACTACTACATCATATTGTTTTTTTCTTTCTTCTTTTCTATTGATCATTGTCATGACAACTATATATATAGTCTTCATATTTGTAGTCTCACTTTGTTGTTTGAAATTAATGATAAAATAGTATAGTATTCTTCTTTCTACAAAGCTGATCACATCAGGAATTCTATATAAATTAATAATTGCCATGCATACACACTGTACACAAATTTAATGTAATATGAAATATACGTATCTTATTAATTGTGTGTTTTTTATCAAGTATGAAAATATAGTATTTTGTAATCAACTGGCATCAATAATTCATATTTCAAAATATGTGAACATGATTATTTCAAAGTAATGTTTCATGATAATTCTACAGGATGTGTTCTTATGTGAATATTTGTACAAGTAGTTGGATAGTAAAGTTGTGAATGCCTTGACTTATTCATCTATAGACAAGGCGTTTCCTACTTGCGTGTCACGACTTACAGTAACAATGGCGTTCATAGTATACTGACAATGCACTTCCGCAGTCATCTAACTTTTTTCTTCACATTATCATATCAGTCACATTCTGAAACAATGGTAGACTACTGTCGTCTAGATCTACCACGTTCCTACTAACTGCCATTTTAGTATGCACTACAAAACTAATGCATGCGCACGTACACAAATTCTGCACCTAAATGTTGCGTCGATTGATTTGAATATTAATCATTATCATTACATCATGCTCTTATGCCAGTTGTTAGGTTTTTGTACACAAGAAAGGAGCTATCAATTAAGTATACTCTAAGGAGACGAGACATCTTTATGTACATGCATGATGTAGTTGGTTAGGGCTACATTCGACAAACGTACAATATTTTACGAGTGCTTCAACTATTTGCTTCGTTTTACATTGTCTCATTTCAAACAAAATACCAAAAGTTAATATTTGAAGAACTGTCATCAATACTTGGAAAATATTTGTGAACGCCTATACTAAGCTTTGAGAACTAATAGATATTCTTTTACATTGTGGTCTATTTCATTTACCATAGTTTCCAATGTGAAGGAGCTCATAATATCATTGTCGGACACATTTATAACATTAGTGCAATTTGTGACCAACCTGGGTCCCGTTTCTCAGTAATATAAAGTTGTAGCTACAATTTGATAGCACCATACCGACTCCGTGGTGTAAAGCTTTGAGCGCCCGCCCGGAGTGCGGAAGATCGATGGGTCAAACCATGATCGC
>JAUTBZ010144906.1:0-12374 GCA_032361785.1 Lepetodrilus galriftensis
TTTCATCAAACTCATGCCATTCTATCTGGCAATTAATGGGAATCATTTAGAAATTTCAGGCTTTTTTAAAATTAACTTAGTGAACTGAAATTCAATTAAAAAATCAGGTATTATACACATTACCTGATTATACAGATTAACTGTAACATATATATTTTTTTATTATTATTATTTTTATATTTTTTATTTTTCAGACACTCATCAAAACATATGAATTACACTCAGCGTTTCATTAGTAAAATACTGCCATATTGATGAGTATTTACAATACGTTGTCTGATCCGTTCCATAAATTAAACTCATCCGAATTCACCGATGTCAATTTACCGTCAATGTTGAAGAGTCTGTATCTACCGGTCGCTCTCTCGAAGCGTTCGTGAACGTCCACTGAGCGCTTCTTCTTGGACGTTGGCACTTGATATTGTTGGTTCTTTCTCCCAATGTTGCCTTCCGTCAGCTTGTAGGAACCACTCCTAAAATGCCGTTCAGATATTTAAGTTGCCGTATACAATAGTGCATGTTAATCCCAAACACTATAGTAACGATACTGGGCAAACACAGCAGTATTCAATGTGAAAATTGTGAAAATGTGAAAAGAAAAAAAAGGTGGAACATATTAATAAAGAATAAATAAAAGAATAAAAGAACAATGAATAAAAGTTTTGAAAAAAAAAAGATAATTAAAAACATATATTACAAAAATAAAATAAAATAAAAACATGAGAAAATGTGGTGACAAAAACAGTCAGAAATAACGTGAAAAAAACCCAGTCAGAAATAACGTAACTAGGTAATAGGCCAGCTATATATATGTACGTCCATATTATTACTCGGCCTAGTGTGGGTAGTTACAAATCAATGTTCGATACCTTTTACTCAAACAATATTTAACGCAGGTCAATCAAAGTTGGTACAGTGTGACGAGATGCTTGTACCCTATTAAATTGAAACTAACAACTTCGTACATTAGCCCCTCATTAAAAAATGTCTATTCAACATATTACTAATTTCAATTCATATTCTTGCTGACTATGTTGAAGGGTGCCTTTCTGTCATGGAACAGCGATTTACACATTTTCGAACATTAAATTTCACATACTACATTATGATATAGAAGTACAGGGCTATTAATATTAATTAAATGCTACTACATTGACACAGAAAATAATAAGATAATTTTCATTAAACTGCTAAAATATTTCCAATTTGTGTCATTGATAATTTAGTTTTTTTGTGTGCTTGTAAATGAATCAATCATGCTTTAATTTGTTAATTTGTAATCAATCATAACGGAGACAATAACATATATAACGGCGAAAATAACTTCTATAACGGAGACAATAACTTCTATAACGGAGACAATAACATTTATCAACGGAGACAATAACGTCTATGTTCTCTAGCTTACACTACTACGCCCAAGTTAGTGAGTTCACGAGTGAGTTATTGTTTAACAACGGGAATATTTCACCCACGGTAAGTTAGTACAACAATTTACCATAATCATTTGCAAGGATTCAGACACAATTCTAAAATAGAACATCACCGACGTGTACGTATATTACCGTATGGCGGCAGTGTCTGAGATTTCATCAATTCCATAGACAAACTCAGTCCTGCTCGATGCCCCTCCAGCGCTCAGCATTCCCCATTGGTCTACCCCATCCACCCCAGCGTCTGTCAAACATCGGGGACGACATGTTAGGTTCCGAGATTACCACCCAAAAAAATCAGTACGGTTAATGTTCAATTTAAAGGTTTAATGTTATTCACGTAGCCATAAAAAAAAATTGAGCTATAGCATGAAATCGTACTGAAAACGTTACGTACTTTCTGGGGTATATACTACTGTGTATAAACAATACTAAACATGATCGTCATAATAGAACCAGGTGATTACATATTTTCTAAAAGAAAATAGTCAGAAAATTCCACTAGATCATATTGTCTACTACAGTTGAAAACAAACGCCTATATTTGAAGGATTAACTCTCTCCATGTTGAAGGCAACCGGAGATGCCCTAAAGAACTTCTTAGTGAGAAAAGATCCCTTCAAAAATTAATATAAGCAGAAAACTAATTAGGCAAATTCTTAGTACTTAGGATCTTCGAGAATATAATCCAGGAGAGAAAAGGTTACAGGGGGCTTACCTGGAGAAACACCTGCTAGAGTTAGCAGTGTTGTGTGCCAGTCAACAACGTGCATCATCCTAAAACAACGAAATACCCATTGAAATTGGCGTAGCATCCTACCCATAACTATATATGGCTATCATTGAAATTGCCATAGCATCCTAACAGGTACCCGTCTCATACCCGATGAATAGTTATCGAACTACGACACTTCGCTTAATTAAGAGACGTCATAATTTTTGGACAACCGGATTCTCCGTGCGGGGCAAAAACGAACACGAAAGATACATCATTGTAATTCATGGTTTAACTCATGGTTATGGCAACGACTGTATGACTGTATGACTGTATGACTGTATGCCTGTATGACTGTATGACTGTATAACTGTATGACTGTATGACTGTATAACTGTATGACTGTATAACTGTATAACTGTATGACTGTATAACTGTATGACTGTATAACTGTATGACTGTATGACTGTATGACTGTATAACTGTATAACTGTATGACTGTATGACTGTATGACTGTATGACTGTATGACTGTATGCCTGTATGACTGTATGACTGTATGACTGTATAACTGTATGACTGTATGACTGTATGACTGTATAACTGTATGACTGTATGACTGTATGCTCCACGTGGAGGAAAGCATGACGGTACATGGACTAGGTACAGGATATATCGAGTATATGTATTGTAACTGTATATAGATACAATTGCAATTAGGGTGGAAATAACCATGAAATAGAAAATATACAAAGGTTTGGTGTCGGGTGGTAGCACAGTGGTACATGTAGGTTATCGTAGCCAAAAGCTCAGAGTTCGAACCCAGAGTCAACGCCTAGCTAAAGTTACCTTTTCGACGTGATCGTGTTTTTAGGCGTCTCCGGTTTAACGATTTTGGCTGTTGTTATTTGTACGTACCTTACGTTGTATACCGATTTATTATGTACGAACCAAGCGGAATAACATGATTCATCTCTGAATCAAACATACATTTAAACAGACGATACTAATAGTCGCTGCAAGTGGAGCGAATTATATTTATAGACGTACCAAGTTTACTGATTTTGGTGATTAAGCGTGTAGGTGAAATGTGTATGATTGTTGTCTTTTTGTACGTACCTTACGTTGCCTCATGATTTACTAACCGTGAACCATGTTGAACAACATAATTAATCTCTGAATCAAACAGAAATTTAAGGATACGATCCTTTGTAACGTCGTATTAAGATTTTCTTTGGATTTGTAGTCACTTCTATGCATAGACTTCTGTTAGCTTATCACCGGAATTCCTAGTTTTAAATGAAACTCTTCGACCCACTTGCAGCCGCTATTATGATCAGTGTATGACATAGGCATGTGTACTGTTTCTTAAAACTCTCGTATCCACTATGAGACCATAGCAATCTGAAAAGTTCATGATCTCCACGTATTAGAGATCACTATGAGAGTTTTTATGAAGAGTGTGCACTGTGCACTGACATGTATTCTAAAAAGAATAAAAATATAAACTAATCCAAGCACACATAAATCTTCTTCTCTCGCATGTCTCGTCAACAATGCCTCTGTTCACACGGCATGGAATGGGTACCCGGTAGGATGAGTCGGAAATGTGAATGACAAGCTTCTAGCGCCTAAAACGGCAGCTTGGGTTGTATACTCCCCAGGGAGTGGAGAATGAACACTTAGTGTACACTGATCCATTGACCGTGATAGCAATATACAGCTTTCGAGCATGGACACATCACAGTATAAATTAGTTCAATTAGTAAAACGTCGGTCTTTTGATGGGAGGGCGGCTCCACCATCCCATCAAAAGACCAACGTTTAACTAGTTGAACTAAGTATAAATGTGCACATTATGAAAAAAACCAAATCATTTGTGAGTGATATAAGTGAATATGGAGTTTAACGTCGTTGCAGGAATCTTTCACCAATTTACGATGATTAAAAATGATTGAGAAAAGAATACTCAACATTATAAAACCAATAATGACCATACAAATATTTATTATTAATAATTAATAGATTTATGTGTAACAAAAACAAATCTGAAAGAGAATACTAGTACTACTACAACATAATTTGGTTACAATATTAACATACATTATAATAAACAATAAGCTTTTGTCCATTCCAATTGATTTCAGATTCCCAAGACAACACCACTTTGACACTAGTGAACAATGAAAATGAAGTAAGAAATCACTAATATAACCAAGGAAATAAATTACAACAATTCTCTAACATCTCATCACTAGTAAACATATTATACTCTAGTCTGGTAGTGCATTTACCACACAGTGAAATAAACTAGATACACAAATATTAAATCTACAACACATCAAAGCAGTTCTAAAAGAAATTTAAATGTTCTCACAAATAATGTTCTGTTTTGAGGTTCAAATTGTGTTTTTAAATGTTCTAAAGTTCCTCACATATTTCTTCAAAATGTTCTCAAATCACATGACCGTACCAACCAATCAGTGCAATTCTCAAGAACATCCCTGCCATGCCCAGCATTCCTTAGAACTTCATGTCACGCAGACCTGACCGAAGATCCATTTCCGCTTCCTAGCTTACTTCATGTCCAGATCGTCCTGAAGACGAAGTCCTCGAAAGCGAAACAGCCTCTTGAACGCCAACTTAAAATCCTTGCGCATGAACCCGTAAATGAACGGATTTATCAGGGAATTGCTGAACCCGAGAACGAGTCCGAAATCTTTGATGATGACCATCATCCCCGGCGGGATTCCCTTGATGTATCTTATCGGTGCCAGCGTGAAATACGGTGTCCAGAAGATGATGAACAGCAGCAGAACAAGGGCCATAACTCTCGCCGACTTCATCTCCTGGAGTTGCCGCTGCTGCACGTCGTCTGGCATGGAGAGGGTCATTTTCCGGACGAGTCTCCGCTGCTGGTGCGCGACGTAGAACACCTGCGCGTACAGCACCACGGTGACCGCCAGACACACAGCGCCGTGCATAAAGTCCGATAGGACCAGATACGCCGGCGTCATCACGTCGAAGATGACGCAGTTCTTCTCCGCGGTCCAGCGGTTCCATCCCATAATCGGCAGCAGGCTGATCGTGATGTTGTAGAACCACATGACGAACAACGTGACCTTGACGCGGGTGACGGTCACGAGGGAGTGGTACCTCAGCGGGAACAGGACCGCGATGTATCGGTCCACGGCGATGCAGGTCAGGTTGAGGAGGGACAGGCCGCACGACGCCAGTGACGAGGTGTACCGGAACAGACACAGGTATTTACTCTTCATGGCGAACGACACCCGCATATAAAACATGGAATACAGAGGGATCGCTAACAGTCCCACCATGATGTCGGCGACAGCCAAACTGGCGACGAAGTAGTTGGTCAAGGTCTGGAGTTGCGGGGTGGTGGCGATGGCGATGATGACCAAAATGTTGCCGCCGATGATGAAAGGAACCAGGATGAGCTCGGAGGTTGCCATGATGACTCCGATTAAGTTTCCCTGGTCCATAGTGACATTTGCCAGACTGGTCAGATTGTCATACGGAGCAGTCAGATTAAAGTCTTCCAAACCAATTAACCCATTATCTGACATTTTCAGTTCAGTCCAAATCAATTAAGTCCAAACGCCAAGGTGACAATATGATGGAGCTACAGTCATATTCCACGTATTCTCCCACATCTATTGTCACATCACGGTTACACGTTCCACATGAAATGTAACACTGTAATGAAATAAAATTGTTGTTGTTCTCTTATATTATTACAATTCTACATGCAACTTTCTTCTTTTGTAATTACATTCCCATATGACATCTTGCTTATTTTCACACTTAGAATCCTATGTAGGACTTTATTCTTCTTTCATTAGTACAATCCTATACGTGAATGTCCATATCACAACCAGCATGATATCACAACCAGCATGATAAAATCCTCAGAAGAAATGTATGATTCCCAAACACTGTGAGTATGCTAGCACTTGTCAAAATATTTTCAATTCTCAACATTTAATCTGCCGTCAGGTGAAATTCCGCGCAGAACCTGAGTTGTCTCAGCAAGTAGGCCACTGACTCTGATCTCCAACTGATGTCCAGACATGCAAATGTTTAGTGTGTCCACTATGCGAACAATCTTCTGTAACCGTAGCAACAATCACTTTCAGACATGTGGGTGGTGTCCACACGAACAAAAATATAAAGAAAAATATAATTAGATTTTTTATAAATATTGTCTCTATTAGCCAATAGAAATGTCCACTTAGTGATGGTAGACATGTCCATGGCATTATTTCATCCAATGGGAAGCAAGAGATGTTTAGTTTACGTAAGGAGTAATCATGTCACTTTCGTACCATCGTAAATAAGCTTTATCATGTGCCATTCAAGCATCCGTCATCCCAGTTGACAGATCAAGGTTTTCAAAAGACAAACTCAATAATTAAAGAGCAACACATTTCCTGTACTTATTTTAACCAACTGAATGTATAATTTTAGATCTTTTTCTTTCCCTAATTTACATAAATTACAAATGTAAAACGCAAAGGCACATTTATTTAAAAGCTTATATCCCAAATAGTCTAAAATTGTTTTCCTTTAAAATTCACTACTGCTGAAAAAATCCTCTCAAATGGTACTATTATGTTAAACAGTGTCATTTTAAAATTTAAAGGGCTTCTTTGACGTAAAGAACGGCATTAATGTCATGGCAAATGTCGCCATTGGCGCTCGTCACCATATTAATGACGAGTCATCAGTGGCAACCGTCGCATGCTCAAGAACACTATGTTTACAATATGTCGCAGCTTACAAAATGTTGACCAAAATGAGGACAAAAACTATCAGCAGACATATAGTTTGACCAGACTTTGTACGACTGGCCTTGTTCTTAAGAGGCCATAACTCGTACATTGAAAGAACAATGCATGTGAAAACAACACAATAATGCATGTGAAAATTGTGACCAATTACCGACTGGTCCAAACTCCATGAATCGTAAATGTTTCTTTTTTATTTATTTATTTTTTTTTTTTTAACCAGGAATGATCAAAGTATACTACTCAATTTTTCATAGGGATAATTGCATTTCACCTTTTTAGACTGACTTAGTACAGAAAAGATTACATGCAGTTATTAACCATGCAGTTATTACATGCAGTTATTATCTCCGGTTGCCTCTAGCATGGAGAGGGTTAATAGGGGAGTGGTGTGTGATAGTCGGGCATCTGTCATTGTCACTAGGACTCTAGGAGGTAGATAGTTAAATTAACCAGTAAACAAGCCAGTTGTGAGCTTCAAACAAACTGTCGAAGGTTACACTATTAACACTATGGTGCCTAAGACAGTAACGTTGTTGTTCATGTGATTACACCTTTGACATGCGCACATATATTTTGTGCATATTCAAAATTCCGACCTGGCTTATTGACTGGCACAATTATTTATTTTCCATAACCACAGTGAGAGAGTGAGTAAATCTTTCACCCATTTGCGATGACCGTAACCACCTCAAGCCAGTGACTTGTGCAACAACTTCGTAATTACGATTAAAAAAATAAATAATAATAATTAAAATAAATAATAATAATTCTAGATATATTAACCGACACAACGGTGAGCGAGTGATTTCTTGCTCAACGTGGCCGTGGTACGTAACCCCGGTAACTGCTGACCTTGTTCCTGGTGTCCTGGTCGAGCTCCACACACTGGTCAAGTGGCCGGCCGTCGATGTACTCGGTAGTCAGAACCTGCCCCGTGGTCAGCTCGTCCATCACCTCGGGAATGTGGAACTCAGAGTGAGGCTCCAGCAGCTTCCTGTCGTAGAGAAATATGATGTGTTGGTCGCACTGATGTAGCATCAGTCACATGATTTATACAACATTTCTCGCCAATGTGCAGTCGTAATTTAAAAACAAAACACATGAATCATGGTGGGTACAGACAAACTAAGGGAGGATAACTGCATCATATTCAATCATCTTGGCTGCAAATAGTTGTCCACTACAAGGAAGACACCCAGGTACCTCTGGATGAGACTCAAACTCACACCATCAGTTTTGCAGGCTAACACATACATTTTGTAGTCTTGACATACATTTCTTTTTATAATCTTTTTTTTTTAATTGAGGCTTTGAGCCACTTTCATGGTTCTTTCACCAACATCACAGCTCAACTTCAGTGACGAGGCTTACTTGAATCTTTTCCCGCATTCCTTCTCTCTCAAGTAGTCCACTTCCCACGCCAGCTCCTTCTTAGCCACCTTCATCACATTGTCCACGTACATACCTGGAGTAGAACATAACCAGAGATCAGGGCTCCGAGATTACGAAACTTTTCTGAGTACGATTTCATACTCAACTCGGAATTGTGTTCATAAAACGTCATGTGACGTCATAGTCCGAGTACGTTTTTGTGCTCATAAAGTTTTGTAATCTCGGGGCCAGTAGAAGATAACCCGGGATCAGTAGAACACAACCAGAGATCAGTAGAAGATAACCCAGTATCAGTACGACAACCCATGATCAATAAGGTTGAAATTCTATTTATCTTACTTATCACACTATTAAGATTTAACTTTCATTTTGCACCACGTTTTCAATAGACTATATCTAACGGCAATGAGCTTACCTTTGGGCAGAATATTTCCAACATTCAACACTGCCAACAAGTTGTTGATATCGCTGTCAATACTTTTAGCTACGCCGGGGTACTGTAACGTACAAACACATTCAATCGAGTAAGTTATTGTTTTATGTCTCAGGAGGGATTTTCATCCATATACAACAAAACATTCAATACCAGGATGCTTAGTAAAACAGATATAACCACATTTTAGCGAATCCATTACTGCATACTACGGTGAGTACCCGTTGGGCACTTGCTATGTTAGCCGCAGGAGGTGTGTCAGCTTATGCTAATGTTGATTTGCTGTAAAATGTGCTTGATGGAAAAAGTGGTTACTAGGTTGTGGGGCTACACCTATTTGGAAGACGAATAACATGAATATCCTGATGACTAGTGGAAATTGAAGACTTTTTAAAATCATTTAAATTGTTTTAAAAATTTTAATTTACATTTTATTTAAATTTAATATTTGTTTATGAATTGGAGTTTATAGCTGTTTTCATTATAACGAAGGTTTTACTATATGCTAGCATAACGCAGTGATTATGATGGCTGTACCTGTATTTTCATGGCCACCTGTTGGCCGTCGAGAAGCTCGCCTTTGTGAACCTGCCCAATGGAAGCTGCCGCAAATGGCTTCTCGTCGAAATTCGTAAACTTGCTCTGCCAGTCGGAACCCAGTTCACGGTTCAACACCCGCTACCAAATATAGTAATAATATTTATTATTATTATTATAATAATAACAATAATAACAACAACAGCAATAATAATAGTGACAGTAATAATAACAATAACAATAAAATAATTAAAATAATGATAACAATAAAAGCAATAGTAATGGTAACAACAACAATAATCAAATGTAATAATAACAATAACAGTGTTTCTCCAAACGCGCAATCCTGCGTCCCATACACAAAAGTTTGGACGCACTTTATTCATTTTTAAATTTTTATAAGTATATCAACATGCGTCCCCGGGACTCTCAAAAATTGAAACCTAAGTGGAACCCTGAATAACATAATAAATTAATAAAATTAATAAAAATTAAAGCTTATTTAAGAAGTTGGTTACATCTATTAACTACAGGGTGAATGCTTACCCTCATCTGGTACGACGGCATAAAGTCGGCACTTTGCCGCACTCTCTCAAATATCTTCTGTAGCTGAGGATTAATGAAAGAGTTGTCTGGAAAGAAAACAAATAAATGCATTTCAACTTAATACATAATAAAGTAAACAACATATATTTAGCTTTTGTTTTTGTAATTGGGGTTTATAGTTGCTTTCAAGATTCTTTCACTTACATCATGACATGTCAGTTTAGTTCAGAAGGATACCCGCAACATCCGTGGTGCTGAATGTTGCAGTAAATCTGCAAGCAACGTCTGGTACCGACAGACCAAGGATGATATCTGCATTGCCACTACAGATGGCGCATCCTATCAATATCGCATCAGAAAGGTAACTTTTGCGACATTAATGCCAAGCCCCTAGGACAGGATTTGAACTCGTGACCTTTGGTTTTGAAGTCCAAACGTTCTACCACTGTGCTACCACCCGCCCCAAATAAAGTCTTGTGCTCTCGTGGTCATAATTCGTTCAGGTTATAAATGAGGATTTGTGAAAAATGTTTTGAGTTGAGCATGAAATCGTACTAAATAAAGTCTCGTAATCTCAGGGTCAGAATTCATTCTCACCTTGAATACTCAGCATCTGTCCTAGCTTCAGGGCGGCACCTCGGACCCGACACAGCGTGTTTACAATCCTCTCGGCATTTGCCTCCGTCAGGAATGGACTGGAATCCAGGATACCCTTGGAGGCGCCCGGCCCTGGGAATGAAATGAATGCAAGAATTAGTGTTCTACATCGCTGCAGAAATATTTCGCCCATACATGACACAATCTGGTGGAAATAATCATATTGTAGCACCTTGAGCTTGCATTAGTGCGAGGATATGTTTCTAATGCGCAATACAAATATTCACTATTATTATTATTATGTTACTTAAAAATACATTCACACTGATCCACGGAAAATAGCTTTAAGGATTCTTTCAAGTGTAAAATTGGTGCATAATATTTTTACTCCTATAATTGGTATTATTATTATTATTGTACTCATTATTGTAGACAGTGTCAGTGAAAATAAAGGCAACACTGAAAAATGATAAGAAATAAGAAAACTTTTTTTACATGGATATTTCCCCCGGATATAATGCTGAAGTTGGGGTCCATGACATGCCACCTGCGTTATAATACCCGCGTTATATCAACGAATATAATTGGAGAAAAAAAAATAAAAAATTGTTTTCTTTATCCGAATCCGCGGTACATCGAAGAGCGTTATATCGAGGGAGCACTGTACATTGATTGATTGGTTGAATTAATGCTTTACGTCAAAGCGGGAATATCTCACCCATAGGTAATGAGGAAGAGTTTGGGGCTTAGAGCCACTTTCAAGATTATCCTGGAAGAAGTAAAGGTAGATAATAGTTTGGCATGACATGCATTGACACCCCTATTTTGTAGAGTATCTCGGTAAATACGTCATGGTAAATACTTCAACAATACCAAAGCACCTGCCATCACAACTACAACAACTACCACTAGAAGCACTACAATGACTCATACACCACCACCACCACACCTACCAGTCAGCAGCACCGGGTGTTTGTCGAGGATGAGCAGGCTGGTGAGGAAGGAGAATCTGACGATGTCGACGGTGGAGACGATCTCGGCGGCCTTGGGCTCGCTGCACTTCTTGTGGTCTGTCTGTATGCCCATCGTCTCCCCGATAGTGATCACGGCGCCCTTCTCTATGAGGGACTTAGTGGAGGGGATCAGCGCGTCCCACGACACGAATGTGCCGGCCTCGATGTCCAGGAAGTAGCTGAACACGCTCCTGTTGCCCGCCGGCAGTCGCACACCTTTAACATTGGGAAATGTGTGTATGTAGTTAATATTGTAGCCTGTAGTTACTATTACAGTGTACATATTGCAGTCCGTCCATGCAGGGGATGAAAATCAGGACTCGTACTCACCCAGAGGAGGTTCAATCTCAAAGATCTCCCTCATGAAGTTGTCGAACTCATTACAAATGTTGACATCCTTCTCCACTTTGTCGGCGCCGCGTCTGTTGACCGTCTCGTCCTCGTCGGAGTCCTCCTGGCGTCTCAGCGTGCCACCCATGCCCCACGTGAAGCAGAACACGAACAGCTTGCCAAGGAGGTTCAGCAGACTGCCCGGGTTCTTCATCAGAAAGTACACCCGGCTGTGAACACGGAGAGTGTGTTGTGAGTGTGCGGTGTCAGCGATGTACTAGTCGGCGTGGAGTACATTTAAAAATATTTAACCTTTTTCATGCGTTGGGCAGCTGATGATGAGCAAGTGCATGTTTCAATTCAATTCTATATTGCATGTAAGGCCACTGGCCCATATACAGTAATACATTTACATTTCAATGTATCTAAATAGCAAGACTGCAGGTAGACAGTACAAGTATCAGTTCATGTATCAGATAACAGTAATAATCATAATAATAGGCCACTTATAATGCGCCAAATCCACCCCCTAAGGCATGCTCTAAGCGCCACATTATTATCCCCGGTC